>SDVV010036331.1:0-10961 GCA_016164225.1 Gammarus roeselii
ATGAACACCTCCAGATGACTCTAAATATCACTTTAACATACATGTGATTTATTTCGTTGTCACTCCCGACCCAAATTAGTTAGTAGAGAGGCCCATTTTTAAACTTGAATGGATTGAATGCTACAAGTAATTCAAATTTGTATCCTGTTTCATACAAACGGACACATGGTCTCACACTATATTTTTCTTAATTAACTTCAATATCTACATTTGAATCTACAACCTCTGACGACTTACATCTCTGATTTACATTTTTCTTTCCTATAATTTTCATATTCATGACGATAACTTCGTTTCAAGAGCTGATCGGACTGATTTATATCCTACCATTCTGTAACACATCTAGATCATTCACCTCGAGATATGTTTCTGGCATCATTTCACGCTTTAAAACATATTCTTCTACTGATTTCGACAATTCGATGTTACCTCCGACTGACACGATGTCCGCAATTCATTACTTAATCTTTGAGTTTAGGATAATATGAACATTTCATTGAGTACTTACATAGTTTTATTAGAATTTATTGGCAATATCTACAGACCTTACGGGCATCATCATCGGCATCTACCTCGGTTTTTGATTTGATACAGCATTGTTTGCACATCCAACTGCTTCCATCATCACTATATTTCAGTTTCCTCTCAAAATCCTTCATATACTCCATCATATCTTTGATGCAAATACCAAAGGCTGTTCCGTTCCCGTGAGTCCACAAATATATTACTTCTTCTTCTTGAACCTTAATTATTCGAATCTTCTCCAATTCAAAGTCTTTCTGAGCTCCAACATGGAGACATTTTGCATACGATCCAGTTTTCTATTGTTCCTAGACATAATTTGTTTTCCACTACCTCAGCTTTATTACAGTCATGATGATACTTGTTTTCCCCTTGGATCACATCAGTTACGAGATTTGCTTTCTTAGTCCCTCTAAACTTTGTTACATACGACTGTAACGCGTCGACATCAGTAACACAAAACCGAAACCCTTTTTCTTGCATCCATTTATGAATGATATCTCCCACTCTTTTCAATCTTGTTTTTCCCATTCTGAGATACCTGATATTTTCAACACTAGTCAATATTTGTTCGATTCGACTCATATCATCTTAGGAGATTTCTCCTTCCAACACTTGTAAATATATTCTGAGCTACGGATATTCATTTTTGTTTATTCTATGACGAAACGTGTGTCTCCGCTTGAGCTCAACGTAACACTGACTCCATTCTCGGTATGCAGCTAGCTATTATAAGTTGATTACTTGTTGCTTTTCGCAAAACATTAGGTCTAACATTGCTTGCCTAGGTCATCAACTGTGTATGTATGTATGTGTACAGGGTTGCGTACGTATGTGAATGTGTATGTTCAAGCGTATGTACGTGTTGCATAAGTTAAGAATATATAAAAATATTAAATTTCAATAAAATTTTACATTTTCGAGGGATGACAGAGCCAAGTCGATCTATTGAAGTGATAACTTGGCTACTTCAGTAAGGTGTTATCCCTCGAAAATTTGAAACTTTATAGATTAATTTTTACATGTTTTAATTTTTTTTTAAATACATTATATAGGTATGAAACGGGAAAAAATAGGTTAAGATAGGTAGGGATGGGTTAGGATTATTGGACCCTCTACAATATAAACCTATATTGAAAAATGCTACAGTGGATCTGATGAATGCTCGAATAAGTCATATATTCTGAATTGGAACACAATCTCGTAACAGAGCCTGAATTGATTTATAACTTCTAAGTGTCTAAACTGCAAATGGATCACAAACATTTGGAAAAGTATGACGTGCGGGAATGAGCATCTAGTAAAGACGTGCAAGCGGATAACATAACTGAGATGAACATTAAAATATTGAAGAATTTTAACATTACCACTCTGCATAAATCCGATAGAATAGCTCTCCATGACTACATGGAAATGGACCCAATCCAGTGTCGAGAGCAAAAACGTATCAAATTTTAAATCATTACATCCAATTAAGCGTATTTTATACCCAATATTCTATGAAATTAGGCGAATTTATATTAATTACAGATATATTCCTATGATAACCAATCAAAAACCTACAACAACAACTATAGATTAGCTTAATAATTCTCTACTCAACCCTAACCGACAATTATTAACTATTATATACGGTGTATCCTACCATGACTATGAACACATACTAACAAGCAGCAATACCAAAAATATATTACATTTAACAGTGAGTTAATGCAAATAATATTATTTTTCACTACTAAACCTGTTCAAATCTATAACAAGATCCTTTACCTAACTTATGCTATGACTCTAGTAGTACAAATCCAAGCCCACGGTGTCGTAACAACGAACTCTACAATGCTTTACTAGGACACTTCTCAGTAATCTTCCACTGATGTATAACAAATTCTAAAGGAAACATCCAGTCATAGTACAATACTTCTGACGTATCATGCATCTGTTTGGTCCGTTATCTCTGAGCAACGTCGAGCAATGTCACATCCTGGACATAAACAAGAATCTTTACACATTTATAGTGATCAAGAATGGACCTTACATGAGTCTCAAAGAGTGTGACCATGAAAAAATCTGTGGATTTGTTCACTGACTACCTAGGTAAAACACTACAGCGATGATCAGCTTGTCGTAAAACCTCTCTAACAAACCCATGAAATTTAAGATCAACGTCCACAAGAACGTACATAATTCACGTTGAACATGAATGAATTCCAAATGACAACCAAAGAGTGTGAACCACCTCTACACCAGGACAATTCCATCAAGTAAATCGTCATCTAACACATTACACTATACATTTGCTAGCTTCAATGACGGACCTCTTGAACATACATTCGTATGATTATCGTGGAAACACCTACAACGACAACATATATAAAAAATATATATAAAAGATTATCTACTCTGCTCTAATTCTCAAAAAAAGTGTAATACACTCGGGTATCCACCTTAGTAAATCGGTTTACTTTTACAAATATGTATAAACAGAACAAGCTTTTGCCTATGGGACTCTCTAAATCCTCCTAAACATTGAAAAATGGTGCTATAATAAACATACAATACCCTAACAGCAAGACAAATTTGTAACAAATCGACTGTTCTATATCTTTAATAACCACGTCGAATATTGTGCAGGATGTAACTATATCTATAAAAAAAGACAAATAAGATGCTCTACTGTGCTCTAATTCACATTACAAGTGTAATACACAATGGTATCCAGCATAGTGAATCGGTATACTTACACGAATAGGCATGAACACAACGGGCTTTTGCCTATGGGACACCTCTAACTACTCCTAAATATTGACGATTGGTCCTACAAAAAACATACAATAACCTAACAGCAAGACCGAATTGTAACAAATGGTATCTACTATATCTATACTAACCACGTCAAACATTGTACCAGGATGTAAGAAAGATATATAAAACACTAAAAATATACGACTTCTTACTAAATTATTCCTGAAATAATGATCTACATTGCAGATACAAACGTAATATATCTTAATATTCCGATATTGTATAAAATACCCCAATACCTTGCATCGAAGATGTAAACTGCACAGAAAACATACGAAACTAAAAGACACATAGTAAAACTCTCGAGTTGTAACGAAGCAAGAAGATCAATTCTCTAAAAACCCAAAACATATATTAAAAACCGTGACGAACGAGAAAAATAAACATATAACCAACCAAACAACTGACGTAAATAAGATACCAGGACATGCGAGCAACATACGCTGGAACCTATAGTAACTGGTGTTGAATACATCTACACGAACACGCTATAGTATATACAAAAATTTGATAAAATTACTCTCCAACTCAGTCCAAAACAGGGGTAAATTACCATTTCTTTGACTAAAGTAACCACGGCTTAATCGTAACAGGATGTCATATACACATATAAATTACCCAAATGATGTACTAACCGTCCAATTAAGCCTGAATTAGTTTGCTACATGGAAGATGCAAACCTAAAATATCCGAAGAAACAAACTATAACTGTATGAGATACTTATTCAAAACTCCAAAAAAAAAATACAAATTCAACATTAATTAACCGAGCATCACTAAGTATACATAACACAATATAATAACTTACAATATATCCATATCGTTCAGGTACTCATGCTATTGGAACAACGCGTCAATGGAACACCGATGTATCGGGCTCATACCTGGATAATGCGTTATGGGGGAAAATATATTCTCGTAACAAAGCTGCTGCACCAACCCTAAATATGAACATCAACTCGCCAACTAAGTATAGATATTATATACATATGAAAATCACGACTGGAAAATACACTGAATATCACCTAAAATTCAATGTCAGGCTGGTACCAAGCATCCAACCACTAAGAACCATACCAACCAACCTCCGAGTGAGTCAATTACACCCCAACTTGATAAGAATACAAACATATATGTACAGAAAAATATATAGAATTATAATCCAGACATAAATATATAATGATACAGACACTCAAACATAGCAAACATGCATGGAAAAAATACAATTCAAATAACAGGTGAAAGCAAACTTACCTAATTTGACAGAGCGCATCCAACGGTTTTGACGTTTAATACTGCATGTAAATTATTATGTAAGTGTTAGATTTAATATCAATAAAAACTATCTTATGAATGTATGTTATCAATATCCTAAACATTCAGAGGACTAGCATTGAAAATGCATATATGCAACATGACATTCAACGAAATTGCAATACAGTATGCCCATCATTGAAATGCAAATACCAAAGGTAGTGTGTGAACGTTCTATTTATATAACCTATTAACATATAAAAACATAATAACATATATAACCTATTAACATACCTTATGAATAATCTGAAAGCTGTCCGTCCATCCGTCAGAATGAGTCACCCATTAGCCACCTGCCTGATTCCGACCGTCCGTGTAAATATGGGGCGAAAAGTAACCCTATAAACACCTATCTTATTCTCTCACTAGCGTTTCGGCTATATAATAGTTGCTTCTGCTGCTGCTGTAGATGTGTTAATGAGCTGCCTCAGTTATTGGAGTATTATTATAGAAAGATCATTCAGGTACTGCAGCGATATGCCATTGTGCGTTTATGTGTTTGTGTTTATGAGCGAATAAATAGCTTAGACAATTTCTGCTCACGGTGCAGGCTTAAGTGAACATGTTTAATAATAAGGCGGTGAATTATTAACGGACGGAGGTGTGAGTCGAGTTCGGTTTTTTCTCTCCCAGTTCTACTTGAAGTTACCTCTTTTCGTTTGCCCATCAGCCATCATATGAGTGTTTTCCAACTTCGACGACGGTTTCCGCTATTTTGTTTGGGATCTCGTCGCTGCTCGACTCATTCGGTTGCTCATGAGGATCAATATTTCCAGGAATGTTCCAGGTCTGCTCAGGGATATTTTTGCTTCCTCTACCCAGTCCACATTTATCGTCGTCACATTCAAGGATTTTCGATGGGAATTCCAAACCAGTGTAACAGATTTACGGCGATCATTCTGAAATAGCTGCAAGATTTTATTAAACATATCCGACGTCCGACGGTACTGGATTTTCCACAAAGCAAAGTGCGTTTTATGACTCATAGATATGAAGAGAAAATCTGCTTCATTGAGATACAGACGCATTACGTTTGTATACAACTTTTAGAGTTGGAATCACGCTTTCAGAAAGAACACTGTAGGGAGAGCGATTGTGAATGGATTGAAGTGTGTCCGATGTACCCATGAGATTTTAGCAATAAAACATCTTTTCATTGTAAATTCTTTCTAGGTAAACTGAAGTAAACAGGAATATATATTCAGTGCTTGTATGTTTTTTTAAATAATTGTTTGCAATGTTGAAAGGTCATTTAATCCAATTTCCTCCCACCCGTGGAATGTGTCGGGAAACTTATTTTGATATTATTCGTTTCAAGAAATATTTTAGTCATATCCCGGCAACCAGATATGAAATACTCTATGTACTGTGACCGTTATTTCAGACCTAAAATTCAGTCTCCACCCCCAGATTCCGTTTTCTCCGGCCATCACGTCGACGAAAATACGGGCACTATCTCCGCTTAGTTCAGAATTTTCTTAGGCAAATCAATCATTTAGTGTAGAATAAATGTGGCGGCACTGGTTCTACTATAATATTCCATACTGTTAGATAATGGTCAATCAGCATCATCTTCCGGTTATTATCCTGATATAAGCAATCGTCAAATGAGGACTGGGTAGTTCAGCAAGGTTTGTTTGATTTGATCTGGGCCTCATTTTCACCGGAGCCTCAACACGGGTCATCGCACGCTCTCCCGTATGACACGTAGAACCGCCGATTCTGGCAGGTTCGCACACCTTCGTGGCGGGGTCAAGAAGGATCTTCATCTGTGATATACAGGCAGGCTTGTGGGTACAGGAGCGGGGAGGATTAATCCGCGGTTGGTTTTAAACAGCTTCATATGGTCCTGTATGTTTTCCAAAGGCGATTTGATCTTTCCGTTAGGTTAGGTCAGCGAGCATGCACTGTAGGTTACGCGGGGGCTTAAGAAGATTCGGCGGACTGATGTGAGTGCATTGTAATATATAAGTAAGTGTTTCACACTGAATGCCACCTGGTAACAACAGAGGCATGGCGGTGCGTACGGTCCCATGTATACATACATCAGTTGGTTGTGAGTTATCCACGTGTGCCCGTACATAAGCGTTTGATGAGCACTTGGACTTTTCTATTGGAAAACATGGCTCCCCATTGTCCTGCCGAGGGTTTAGCTGCAAACATCTGGAAGTAGGACCTATTTGGTGAGGCGGTCAGTGGTTGTAACGGAGATGGCTAATTGGAGTGCGTACAGCTCTGCAGATAATGCAGAGGTCTCTTGCGGTAAGGGTGCTAAACTTGAACTTTCGCCGCACACGGCAGTAGCTCTCACTCCGTCCGCTGTTTTGGAGCCATCCGCTACAAAAATTCTAAGCTACTGGTTGGTTGGAGTTGTTGCTTTAGGGTAAACTTGCAAATCTAGGTTGACCAGCGGTGGGCTGAGAATCCATGCTAGTATGTTGATTTAAAGAAATTAGTAGGAGAATGAAGGCTTGATTGCCTTCCGGTTGATTTTTAGCGAGGTCAGTAAGTTGTCCACCAGTAAAGAAAAAGGTTGGCATGTATTCTTCATAGCCGTAAGGAAGCGCTAATCGAGAAAGTTGGTGATGTCGTTCAGTGCTGGGTTGTTGGCAAAGCTCCTAGTCTTGGAAAAATTTTGTAGAGAGAGTTTGTTTCTCCGGAGCGGAAGAGGCAGCTCGTTAGCAAGCGCGTTCAGGGATTCGGTGGGGGTGGAACGGAACGCGCCAATTGTGATACGCAGAGCGTTGTTCACGATGATAGCGAGGGATTCAAGACTGGTTTTGGCTGCTGAACCGCAAACGACGGCTCCGTAGTCAACGAATTTCATGGATGTTACATTGATTTTTTGCAGTCTCCAGGGTTGTGGGGTCGCCATGTGAGTTAATGGTCCCACACACGACACACGGATTTGATCGATTCTTCGAATATTAGCGGGGTGTTGTGCAACGTAGGAGCTGGATTCAGGTATAAGGCGGGCACATGGGTAAAATGCATGCTTTTTGTTCTGTAGGGCGAGAATCGGAATCCGTTTAAGGATCGCCCAGTTCCCGACTAGGTTTAGACATTTCTGGAGTTCATGTTGAATTGTTAAAAGGCTAGGGTGCCAGTAGCTTACTTGTAGGTCGTCCACGTATAATGATGAACAGGTCGTCTACGTATAGTAATGAAAGCTGTCTTCCGTCACGAGGAAGAATGTTGGCTAGCTGGTAAATTTTGAGGATAAAATTAATGACACTGAGGTATCTTCCCAAGCGACGCCCATTTTTTTGCGGATACGATAGTGACAAGATCTTGGTCCTGAATGAACGATTTAGCAGGACTTGGTTGATTAAACGTGGAAGAGGGCCTTTCCGCCCTTTTCGGTGGGGCTCCTTCATAAAACCGTAATTCCAGGTGCTTCTTCGATGTTGAAAATTATGGAAAGCACATGTTCCCTTCGAACAAAAGCGCGTCTAATGTCAGATTCTAGCTCTACAAGGTGGTCCGTCGTACAGTGGCAATTCCGGCAGCCGCGCTGGATGTTGTTGAGGCCTGCATGAATTTAGTCTACAGGGCAATAGAACACAGGTTAGCTACGTGGGTTGCCGTAGAATTTTCCGGGTTTGAGGATTGGGATGATTACAAATGCCCTCTATTGATCATGGAAAACTGAGTTCAAATACATTATTTTGAACACTTCAAATAGATGCTCACAAGATTCTTGATCGTGTTGATGTGCCCGGATCTGCTCGGGTGGCTAAAAGTCTGTGCTAGTTTATCCACGCCCTCCACGTATCTAGGAAGAATAAATGGTGCCACCGTCCGAAAGAATGTGGATAGGTAGTTCGAGTCTTCCCTTGATAAGTCTAATTTTTTCCACACCCTAAAGAAGGGGTCTTTCGGTTAATAGTGTTGACTATCTGAGTCCAGTTTTTTCGTTTCTTCTCCACTCAGATGTCTTTATTCACGCTAATATTTTCCTACGGGATCGTGCGCGACGGTAGGCCGCGTACAGCCTTACACGTTCTCTATTGATTCATGCACCTCTTGGCTCCACCGCAGTTTTGGATAAAAGATTGATGGTTATTATTGTGGTACGCATGCGACAGCTGCAACTTGAAATTTTTCGTATAGATAGATGACGAGGGAGTGTTCCAAGACGTCGACGTGACGCGCCATGCGACATGTGGCGGGTATTTCTCCCAGCTGATTTTTCAGTAGTTGAATCGAAGTTCTCGAGTAGCAGGATTGGTTTGTTGGTTGGTGAGGAGTGATATGATAACTGGGTTTTGGTCACTGTTGTGTGATGAAGGCAGAACTCCTCAAACGAGTTGGAGTGCCAGTGTGGGGGCGCATATGGATAGGTCATTGGCAGTTTCACTTTCGGTCATGATACGGGTGGGTTGTCCGTCATTGAGAAGAACCAAGTTGTGAGTATCTATGATGTTGGACGTTATCACTCCCCTGAGGTCTGTTTACACGCATAACCACGTTTCACGGTGACTGTTAAAGTCTCCAATGTGGAGTATGGGAGAAGGCAGTTGGTTCAGCAATCCGGTCATTAGTGCATCCGAGAGGTCATGGATTCTTGACGAGTAGATAGGTAACACTATTAATGGTCTTGGAACGCATATCTTTACAACGATGACTTGAAATTCCGTTCTCAAAGGAAGGGAGAGATGAGGTAGACCTTGGTGGATCATGATTGCCACTTCGCCGTGTGCTGACACATTGTTATGGCCTTCGCGGCGATGTATGACATATTGAGGGACTGTAACCATAGCGGTCTCTCGATGTTTAATCTCTTAGAGACCTATCACCAGAGGTTATAGGGTGTAGATTATGGATAGTAGTTCGTCTTTCTTGTTTTCAAATCCCTGGCAGTTCCACTGAAGTATTTAGCTGTTGTTTATTTTGGAGGCTGCTCACACTCAAACAGTGATGTTCTAGAGTGATCGCGTGGTTTGCAAGAACTTTCGTGGTATTCGTGTCTTTGAGTTGGCCCATGAGTCATAGATCGACGATGTTCGCGGGAGCAACCGCTTTCGATAAAGCGTGGTCATCAAGGATTACTGTGGTCGCGGCTGTGAGGGCTCTTCTGAGAGGAAGAGAGTGTCCGTGCTTTGTGATTGATTCTTGAGCAATGGAGTTTTAAACAGTATGGTTGGCTGAGTAGTTGTCGGCAGGATATTTGGGTCGACTGAGGTAGATGGATAAATAGCGATTTAGGGATTAAGTTCTTCGTTAGATATTTTTTAGCACGTCCTCACACCGACAATGATCGTTTTCGCTGGGGGGATGTTTCGGCGTCGCCTATGCAAACTCAGGGTCAGATCCCTAATTTTGGTTTTCGCTGGGTGTGTTCTCGGTTGAGACCGACCAAAATCGTTGTACATTCTGTTCATGACGAGCCGTTGTTGGTGGGCTGTTGCTGTTTGTTTTGCTTCGTAGAAGATGGGTGTCAAGAACCTCGTGGTCGGAAGTGTCTTTATCTGTTGCCCATTTCATTTTGGTGTAAGTGGTCCTCAAGTCGTGGTCGACCGAGGACCACGACTGTTAGGGCAACTCACATCAGTTCCGAGGACGGTTTCGGGGCCCGATGCGGCAGTGATACTACTTGGGAAGGGTATGGACGCCATATTATTAGGTTGAGTTGCCTTCGTATAGGTATCGTCTGACGAGTTGAGTTTACCTGTATCGACTGCAGGAAGGCGGAGAGCTGTTTCGTGAGCTGTTGTATGCTGTTCATGGGCAGTGTATATGGTCTGTCGAGTCTGTAGCTCTCAATGGTGATGGTTTGTGTTTGATTCTAACATTCTTCAGCAATAAATTATGCTTAAGTGTGAAGGTCTCGACATTATATCATATAAATGCCACAAAATAGCATTTATGTATCTATGTGGATTTTTTTTCCCAGCAGTAGTCGTTAAGATTACTACAATTCATAAAAGTAAACATTGCACCTCATGTCAGAGAACATAAATACATCGGGAATAAACAATGTAGTCCGTTTCAGCAACTGTTTATTCTAGGGTGAGGAGTGTATCTTAAAACACACCAATCCAAAAAATGAACCATAAGTCAAGTCAAATATAAATTGATTTATATTCCCCCTCTCTATCAAGGCGAGGATCAGCCTATTTCCGTGGTTTAGCCACCAAACTAATACGCCGCTTGTCAGTACAGCATGCGGGAGCTGCTGATATAAGGTGAATTTGGATCTTGAATAACTGTAAAGCGATTATGGTGGGTCACGAGTAAGCGTAGCCCCTTTGGCGTAAGTTTGGCAGCCCATCCACATGCTTCCATAAATTATTCAGTTATTAACCAGCATACATATGCAT
>SDVV010036332.1:0-10961 GCA_016164225.1 Gammarus roeselii
TATGTATATAGTAATGTGTAGTGGCATTGAAACACGGCTGACCTCCTTGCAAATACAAAAACTATATCAATTAATTTCATGAAAAACCCAACACTAAAGTATCAATTATTTTAGAAGTTCGATTATGAAAATTTCGAAATCACAAAACTAATTGGAGCTGCAGGGTATCGATCCCCGTACTTCTCACATGCTAAGCGAGCGCTCTACCATCTGAGCTACAGCCCCTTGTTATAACATGAACTGAATCGGCAAGATAAACATTTGGCATTATTTGAGTAGCAAAATAATCATATCAATACATATGAGTTCCATAATATATACTCGACCAGTAGAAACCGTGGAAATAATGTCTTCACTTAAAAATTTCTATACTATTAGATGCTCACAAAAGGAAAACTTCTATATGGCAGCGATGGGATTGGAACCCACGCCTCCGAAGAGACGAGTGCCTACAACCAATGCCTTAGACCACCCGGCCACGCTACAAGGGTAAACCACAGTTGTGATTGTGTGATAATATAATGAAACTTACTTAAATTTACAAAGAAATTATAGAAAGGAAAATATGTTAATGACACCAATACTTCACAGAATGACTGAACTAAGATGACGAACTGTGCGCATCAGTAATCATCCCTACTATGAGGTTCAAGCAATAAAAATAACTAGTTAAATTAGATGAGGAGGCCTATATCCACCACTCCCCAGTAGGGTGAAAGAGAACCGAGATGTACGATGATTGTTTCTTGCCTGAGTAAACGAGCACAGGTTTGGTGAACCCTTGTATAAGGCAACTACGAAGGTACATCAATATTTGAGCAGTGACGTGCGAACAAAGTGATGTTATAACACTCCGTTTTCACGCTTATAATATGTAGACGAAGTGTGAGTTTCTCACTGTGAGAGCGGCTAGATCGAGCTCACCTCCCACGAAAATTGCTTCCTTCAGCAAACAGATGTGTGTCCTCGGATTTGGTCACGCGTCGAAGACCCGTCGTCAAATGGGGGGGTCATTTGTGCCTGTCTGTTGTAACAAGATCAGCAGTTTTGTGCCCGGTATAGGGTAGCAGCAGGCCATGGTCATGTCTTTATTCTCTGTTGTCTTTATAGCCCTGCGTGTAATACAAAAATTGAGGATGAGTCTGTGATTTTCTTGTGGGCCAATAAAAGACATGGAACCGGGGGGACACGCCCCTCAGAGGTTAACGAACGGTGGGGCTGATCCCTGATTGGTGGATTCGCTTCTCAAGCAGTAGCGCAAGGTGCCTCTTTTGTGCAAGATCGTGAATCGTGGCAGCAGTTGGGGAATCAGGGCACCTCTCGGTAGACTGGCAATGCGGAGTTGGGGACCGCAGGGAACACAACTCATACACAACGCACCGTCTCTTTTGGCCTATTTTAATCGCTTACAATTATAAGCCTCCGTTTTTGTGCAATTGTAAACTTATTCAGTTATCATAACATCTAATCATAACAGCTACACAATATTAATCATACACATTTGACTTGTAGCTGCCCCCCGTTTATGTGTTCTTGTTTATTTATTCAAAATAATAAACCGATATATATTGCCTAGTAATTTCAAACCTTGCACCACCCTAAAGTCTTAATTAACGACTAGTAATGTTGAAGAATACATCACTGGTGACAGCGCACGTGGGATTTGAAGCAAATAAACAATTGTCTCATTCCGCATATGATTCATGTTTCAAGTCCCCTTACACACTCCTCCATTGAGACACTCATACCAGCCTATACACCTCTCGTGTCACACGCTACCAAGTAAAATGAAACAAACATGCAAGGGGGAGCAACGACGCAGCCTGACGAAAGGATAACAGCAGGGAGGATGGATAACCGCACCAACGAGGCGGCGTGGACCGAGCGCCACGTCACTACTGACTGTCGTTCAGGCAGAACCGAGGATGGCGAGTGGACAGCCCTCTGTGAATCTGTGTTAGAAAGACACAAAACAGTCCTGGGATGCCAGCAAGCCCCACACTGAGAACAGCCCGATGTCAGGCTGGCGGAAGCAGACCCCTCTATGCCAGGACGGCCCGTTCTTTCAGGACAGTCAGTTTCGAACTGGCTGACAACGACGCTGCAGGTTTCTCAAAAAAGGGCATAAAAACTAAGTAATATTACATCTTTAAGCAGTGAAGTGTGAATCATAACAATCGCAGTAGGCCGTTTTCCCGTAGGACGTGATATTAAGGAAGTTGGTGATAAAATAAATTTACCACACTAAAATTTAAATATATTTGTCGAGTCCACGAGTGGTTGTGAAATTAAATTCAAATAGGTGCGCGTGATTAGCAATCGCTGATTTATTCGATTCAAAAATATGTTTTGGTTTTAAAAAAAATGTGACGTCGACGTGTGGTAGTGCTCAATAAGAATTCTCCTGCATATGGTCACTCCCCCGTGAATCATATCATGGCATGTTTCAGAGCAAAGTTCATACCATGTCCTGTTTTCCGTGGCAAATTTCGTTAGTAGGTAGAAAATGCTTGGTGACGTTCAATGACAAAATGTGTTTATAGTCATTAACTGTTTGGCTTTCATTTTGAGTCATGAAACTTTCATCTTCGTCAAGTGATCAACATTTATGAAATTATCAGTCCTAATGATAGATGGGCCGTGCACTAATCTCTGTCATACAATTGAAGTTATCGCGTGACGCGTAATAGTAAGTAGCACTTACGGTAATTTAATTCATTGCAAGTCGAGTTCGCGTTTCATCAAATGAGTAGATGTTTGGTAGCGTTCCAAAGTGAAACATTATAGGATGGATGAATGCGATGAAATGATTATGTGATGGGTTGGACGTAAATACGAGTGTTGGGCAGGCTTGACTGATGCGGTTCAGGTGTGTGAAACGAATGACCATGGGAGTAGAGGCATAATTAAACCATCTCACAAAACACCAACATATACAGAATAGATGAAATGACAGTAAATCAAGGAAGGCCACGCGCCAGTCGTTCCTAAACAAAAATTCCTAACTCAGGTCAGGCGCGCAATAAAAAAAAGGTGAACCGTAGAGTTGTTCATATGAATAACAAGCAAGAGACCCTTACTGGTGCGGTCGATCTAACGTACGTGTAGACATAAAACCAATCCAAGTGTGCTCGAGTCATCTATTGAGTCCGCATACTAAAATGAAATAATAAGACCAGAACATCTTAACGTCGAGGAAGTCAGGTAGAGGTGAACTGGGCATTATGAAATTCAAACGCAGCTAACCACAATTTATCTGAGCAAAGCAAAACACACCGCACCACTAAACTCCAACAAACGCTCATATGTCAACTAAACCAATACATCGATGGAATGATTGCCTCTCGATCAAACGTAAAATGCATTATGGGTACGAATTATATAAGCATTGACCATCAAAAATGGTGTCTTAACCCAATTTTGATTTCCAGGCACAGCGCGAAATCTTCTGTGCAGGACGAAAAGGACAGAATCAACGATGGACTACCTCCATGCAGCAGCACAAGATTGCGCAGTGTAGGAAAAGTGACCTCGAGGACGGCTAGAACCTCGCGGTCAACGAAAAGGACATCAAGGACGTTTAGATCATTGCGGCTAACGAAAAAGACATTGAGGACGTCTGGAATTCCGTGGTCAACAAAAAAAAAACTGTCCTCGAGGACGATGTCACTATAAAAAGGGGAGGTGTTATAACACTCTGTTTTTACGCCTATAATATGTAGACAAAGTGTGAGTTTCTCACGGTGCGAGCGGCTAAATAGGGCTAACCTTCCACGAAAATTGCTTCCTCCAGCAAACAGATGTGTGCCCTCGGATTTGGTTACTCGTCGAAGACCCGTCGTCAAATGGGGGATCATTTGTGCCTGTCTGTTGTAACGAGATCAAAGTTTTGTGCCCGGTATAGGGTAGCAGTTGGCTATCCATGTGTTTATTCTCTGTGGTCTTTATAGCCTTGTATGTATTACAAAAATTGAGGACGAGTCTGTGATGTTCTTGCGGGCCAATAAGAAATATGGAACCAGGGGGACACGCTCCTCAGAGAGGTTGAAGAACGATGGGGTTGCATTCTGATTGGAGGATTCTCTACTCACGCAGTAGCGCAAGGCGCCTCCTTTATGTAAGATCGTGAGTCGTGGCAGGAGTTGGGAATCAGGGCACCTCTTGGTAGACCGACAGTGTGGAGTTGGGGACCGCAGGGAACACAACTCATACACAACGCACCGTCTTTTTTTGTCTATTTTAATCGCTTACAATTATAGGCCTCCGTGTTCGTGCAATTGTTAACTTATTCAGTTATCATAATATCTAATCTTAACAGCTACACAATAATAATCATACACATTCCGCTTATGCGTTCCTGTTCAATTATTCAAAATAATAAACAACTATATAATGCCCAGTAATTTCAATCCGTGCACCACCTATAAGTCTTATTTTACGACAAGTAATGTGGAAGAATACAACAGTGAGTCTATTAAGAAGACATAGCAAATCTAATCACAAAAGAACTGAAATCTAAATGAAGTGCATGGGCGTAGTGATTAATTGTTATTCAAACCACAACCAATGTCAAGCTAATGCATCCTTATCGTCTATGTTGCACTGTCAAAACTAAATTTGGAGCTGCGGGGCATCGATGCCTTCAACTCTCACATGCTAAGCGAGCGCTCTACCATTTGAGCAACAGCCCCATGTTTAGAAGATGATTACCATCAATTGGAAACTTTAAATTTGACTCATAGATGCATAGGCGAATTCAAAACCCTTTTAGCCATTCATGTGAAATATGTACTCGAATGTTGACACTGCAAATATGCATTCGTGTGTTGGCGTATTAAGAGAGGCGTGCGCGGCCACGAAGTGACCAATATATGTTTTAAATGAGTAAATGTAGCAAATAGCCGGGTGTCATGTGATATATTCCACCCGTCTACATCTAATAAGTTACAGAGGCATGAAAAAATTATCCGAAACACCTTAAGAGATAAAGAAGAAAAATTATAAAAGTGGAGTTGGATGCCTTCGTCTTTCTTCGGGCATTAACATTATCTGATCATGGTTTTGTGATACTCATTACGAGGGGGTGTAGCTCAGTGGTAGAGCATTCGACTGCAGATCGAGAGGTCCCTGGTTCAAACCCGGGCGCCCCCTGACTATTTTTTTCTGTTGTAAGACTTACGGCTCCAGCATCCGACCAAGTTTAACCAAAAACCTGCGACAGTTGGCCATGTGCAAATGCCTCCACTGTAAAGTCTGATTGCTCAGCACCGATAGGCAGCTATATCTAATTTGTATCTTAACAGTGACTGGTACCCACACCAGACAGAACTCCATGAACACGTCCGCTTTCGTGCGCGTAACTCTCTTCTCCAAGTGTTGACGAATGAGATCCTTCATGTCACGTACCGACACAAATAGAATCCTCGGTATATGTCACGTATCTCTACGAATAAGATCCTCGGTAAATGTCACGCATCGTTACGAATAAGATCCTAGGTACATGTCACGTGTTTTTATAAATTAGATCCTCGGTAGATGCCACGTATTGTTACAAATAAAATACTCGGTAGATGTCACATATTGTTACCAATAAAATCCTCAGTACATGTTACGTATTGTTACGAATAAAATCATAGGTACGCAACACGCGTTGTTACAAAGAAGATCCTCGGTACATGTCACGTATTACTACAAATAAGATTCTCGGTACATATGTCATGTATGGTTACAAATAAGATCCTCGGTACATGTCAAGTATTGTCACGAATAGGATCCTCGGAACATGTTACGTATTGTTACAAATAAGATCCTCGGTCCATGTCACGCATTGTTACAAATAAGATCATCGGTACATGTCACGTAGTGTTACAAATTAGATCCTCGGTACACGCCACATATTGTTACAAATAAGATCCTCGGTACATGTCACGCATTGTTACAAATAAGATCATCGGTACATGTCACGTAGTGTTACAAATAAGACCCTCGGTACATGTCACGTATTGATACAAATAGGATCCTCGGTACACGTCACGTATTGTTACAAATAAGATCCTCGGTCCATGCCACGTATCGTTACAAATAAAATCCTCGATACATATGCCACGTGTTGTTGCAAATAAGATCCTCGATACATATACCACGCATTGTTACAAATAAGATCTGCGGTGCAAGTCACAAATTGTTACAAATAAGATCCTCAGTTCACATATCACGTATTGTTACAAATAAGATCCTCGGTACATGTGTTACGTACTTTTACAAATAAGATCCTCGTTACACATATCATATGTTGTTGGAAAGCTAGTACATACATCTTAGACGATGAATTACTAGTACCATTCTAGGTCTCCAATAAATACTTATCATTACACTTTTTAATGTCACAATTTCGACTTGTGAAACAATGTCGGCTCATTGAATGCAGATAAAGAAAGCATGAAAAAAAACTATTGTATAAATAAAACAAAAACCCCAAGAAGGTCACACTTTTGCTATCAAAAACGAATTCGACCTTGCCAGGACTCGAACCTGGAATCTTCCGCTCCGTAGGCGGACGCGTTATCCATTGCGCCACAAGGCCTTGAGCGATTGGATGAACATTAATTGAGTGGATAGAACAACCTCACAGTTCATCCCATAAACTTGGCACGGGCTACAACGCGACCTTCATTCTCCAGACTGAGTACAGTTGATGCAAGAAAATTTTCAGCAGTTTGAATCGTGATTTTAGAGGCGAAAGGTCATGACTGTGGTAGCGGATCAAAAATGACGTAACACGATAGGTAGGAATATAATACCTCGCTTAAAGTTCATCTACAATAACCATTGAAGGGTATCATTTTACTCGCATCAGCCAACGTGTTCACACTACCCCCATTATCACCCGTATAAACATAATTGAATTCTTACTACAACAGTGCTGACTCACATCAATTAGCTGAACGCTTGATTTGATAATTGAACAAGATTTTGAGGTTACTGTGATCTAATTTTACCTACACATATAAGGTATCAATACCTCACTTCCAAAGCAATTTTGAAATCTAATTAGTTATCAGATATTTTATTAAACTGCTAGATAGAAAATCGAGGTTGTTGTAACCCTTATGCTATCTGTGTGTGCCTCGTTCTGCTTCGCATCATCACGGCAAAAGTTCAATGAATTGAGAAATAAATCCCCCTTCATATTGAATTAGCAACTCGAGTAGCTTTTTTTTATAAGTCTTTGTGATGTTCTAACGGTATACTGAGAATAATCCACAAGCTTGACGTTGTATAAGTTACAAAAAAGTTAATCTTCAATTTGCCCCTCCTCATAGCGTGGTGGTTAGATGCAGGGCTCAGAGTATGAAAAGAATATATATTCTTCAATTTGCCCCTCCTCATAGCGTCGTGGTTAGATGCAGGGCTCCGAGTATGCAAAATAAAAGTTAATCTGCAATTTGCCCCTCCTCATACCGTAGTGGTTAGATGCAGGGCTACGAGTACGCAAAAAAATCTCCAATTTGCCCATCCTTATAGCGTAGGGATTAGAAGCAGGGCTCCGATTATGCACAAAAATTAATCTTCAATTTGCCCCTCCTCATAGCGTAGTGGTAAGATGCAGCGCTCCGAGTATGCAAAATAAAAGTAATCTTCAATTTGCCCCTCCTCATAGCGTAGTGATTAGATGCAGGGCTCCGAGTAGGCAATAAAAAAATCAATTTGCCCCTCCTCATAGCGTAGTGGTTAGGTGCAGGGCTCCAAATATGCAAAAAATATCTTTAATTTGCCCCTCCACATAGCGTGGTGGTTAGATGCAGGGCTCCGAGTATGCAAAAAACATGTGATCTTCAATTTGCCCCTCCTCATAGCGTAGTGATTAGATGCAGGGCTCCGACTATGCAAAAAACAGGTAATCTTCAATTTGCCCCTCCTCATAGCGTAGTGATTAGATGCAGGGCTCCGACTATGCAAAAAAACAGGTAATCTTCAATTTGCCCCTTCTCATAGCGTAGTGATTAGATGCAGGGCTCCGACTATGCAAAAAAACAGGTAATCTTCAATTTGCCCCTCCTCATAGCGTAGTGATTAGATGCAGGGCTACGACTATGCAAAAAAACAGGTATTCTTCAATTTGCCACTCCTCATAGCGTAGTGATTAGATGCAGGGCTCCGACTATGCAAAAAACAGGTATTCTTCAATTTGCCACTCCTCATAGCGTAGTAATTAGATGCAGGGCTCCGACTATGCAAAAAAACAGGTATTCTTCAATTTGCCACTCCTCATAGCGTGGTGATTAGATGCAGGGCTCCGACTATGCAAAAAACAGGTAATCTTCAATTTGCCCCTCCTCATAGCGTAGTGATTAGATGCAGGGCTCCGACTATGCAAAAAAACAGGTAATCTTCAATTTGCCCCTTCTCATAGCGTAGTGATTAGATGCAGGGCTCCGACTATGCAAAAAAACAGGTAATCTTCAATTTGCCCCTCCTCATAGCGTAGTGATTAGATGCAGGGCTACGACTATGCAAAAAAACAGGTATTCTTCAATTTGCCACTCCTCATAGCGTAGTGATTAGATGCAGGGCTCCGACTATGCAAAAAACAGGTATTCTTCAATTTGCCACTCCTCATAGCGTAGTAATTAGATGCAGGGCTCCGACTATGCAAAAAAACAGGTATTCTTCAATTTGCCACTCCTCATAGCGTGGTGATTAGATGCAGGGCTCCGACTATGCAAAAAACAGGTAATCTTCAATTTGCCCCTCCTCATAGCGTAGTGATTAGATGCAGGGCTCCGACTATGCAAAAAAACAGGTAATCTTCAATTTGCCCCTTCTCATAGCGTAGTGATTAGATGCAGGGCTCCGACTATGCAAAAAAACAGGTAATCTTCAATTTGCCCCTCCTCATAGCGTAGTGATTAGATGCAGGGCTCCGAGTAGGCAACGCGCTGGTTGCGGCTCAAGCCGTGCAGTAAATACTCGTAGAAATGCAATCTGGCCACGTGCAATGATTCACACAACTGACAGAAATACCGACATAGAAAAGAGCAAGAAACAACTCCGTTAAAAGTGCATTAGTCAACTCATGATAATTTTCATGGCAATCGTCACGCGAACTTCAATTGGATCAGTTACAAAACATTCGTTGATATCCTTACAAGTATGCCTCTACATTTCTGAATACAAATAGTTAAGATTCTTCACCTATCCACGTACCAAATAGTAAAACTACTATCAAACACGTTTCAAATCGGCCTACTCTTTGCACAATAATGATACATACCACTACGAACAATTACAACAAGTAAAAATGCATTGACCCCACAATGACTCGAAAACCGAATCCTCTGATCTGAAATCAGACGGGTTACCATTGGGCCATAAGATCTAAAGGATCGACGAGATTAATGGACATATGGTCTCAAAGGAAAGGAAATGACGTGAGGCCACAATGACGTAGTAAAAGAGAGCTGCAAGACTTCATCTCGTCATTACAAAGAACGGGAATCGACGTTGAAAACAACACTTATTTCTTACATGTTATGGATGATCAACTAATTAGATATGAGCCCTCAATGTAATAGGGCTCAGGAAGGTTCAAGTTGGAAGTCAGCGTCCAACAGCAGTGCAGTTGTAATTACGTTCCACTGCGGCTCCGGATTTTATACATGGTTGGCAGTGAAGGAAACAAAGGATATAATTGAAACCAATATTATAAAATTGACCCGAAGTCGGCAAAATGCTTGCTTCGGAATGCATTCAGATCATAGCAATTAGGCAAATATTCAAGCATGTTTCAATAGTTCACAAAGTTTGCATGTAAACATTCGAGACAGTCTAAAGTAAAAAAAACGTCGATGCTGTTCCTTGTGGAGCTCACAGCTCCACAAGGAACTTCAACAAGACCTCTCAAATTCTAGTTAAAATAAAATATATTATTACCGGCAACACCATTGTAAAAAAAATGTGAACCTTTTTAGATGTAGACGAAAGGCCACATCCACCAAGGCTGACTTACAGCAAGGCGTCCTTCACAAGCCTGTCAGGCACTCACACTCCTGTCGGGCACTCTCACACACTGACAAACAAAAATCAAATGTTAGCCATTTAGCCGTTCAAAAGGGGAAGAATAGTATTGAAACTCATTGTTGTCAGAGTTATGAATCAGAAACATCAGGTACTGGTGCCCGCTCGCGGTGGATGGGCCCAACAGCTTCACGTGGCGCCTTCAAAACCACCTAAGCGTACGCTAACCCTTTACATCAAGAATTCGCCGAGACTGGTTGCAAGTACCATGAGAAATATGTTTCAAGAGCAACAGGTACCAATTATCATCAGAATTGGTACACATCCGTAACGAACGACCGGCCATCGTGCTCTAGTTAATAAGGAAATGATTCAAGAAAATTGAGAATAACAAGAAAACAGAAGAGCATTCACATTAGAAGCAATCCCCGCCGGAATGTTCGCAGGATATAGTTAATTTGACAACACCGATCCACAGTGACTGGCAATAAAAACTTCCGCATTTCTTCAGCCTTGGTGCTTCTAATACAAACAAGACTGTTGAGGAGAGTTGCCAATAGAGAAAAATGAACAGCTTTATAGGGATGGCCATGATGAAGCTCGCGGTGGTAGGCATCCGAGTGCACTCATACGTCTATAACCCAATCGCACAAGGGCTCCGCTGCTCACAGCGAAATGAACAGCTTTATAGGGATGGCCATGATGAAGCTCGCGGTGGTAGGCATCTGAGTGCACTCATACGTCTATACCCCAATCGCAAAAGGGCTCCGCTGCTCACAGCGAAATGAACAGCTTTATAGGGATGGCCATGATGAAGCTCGCGGTGGTAGGCATCTGGGTGCACTCATACGTCTATAACCCAATCGCACAAGGGCTCCGCTGCTCACAGCGAAATGAACAGCTTTATAGGGATGGCCATGATGAAGCTCGCGGTGGTAGGCATC
>SDVV010036333.1:0-10960 GCA_016164225.1 Gammarus roeselii
GTGAGTGAGTAAATAACCGCACCGAGAGGGTCTGTTGTTAGTGCAGGCCTGTACTGTGAGTGAGTAAATAACCGCACCGAGAGGGTCTGTTGTTAGTGTAGGCCTGTACTGTGAGTGAGTAAATAACCGCACCGAGAGCGTCTGTTGTTAGTGTAGGCCTGTACTGTGAGTGAGTAAGGAAACCGCACCGAGAGGGTCTGTAGCTAGTTCAGACGCTACTGACAATGAGTAGGGCATCAAGAGGGTCTGTTGTTAGTGCAGGCCACCACAGACAGTGAGTGGGGAAACCGCACTGTGAGGGTATGATGTTAGGGCAGGCCACTACTGACAGTGAGTGGGAGAACCGCACTGTGATGAGGAGGCCTGTTGTTATTGAAGGCCATTACTTACAGTACAGTGAGTGGAGGAATCGCAATGAGAGGGCCTGTTGTTAGTGCACTCCTCTTCTGGCTGGTAGTTTGCGAACCGCAATATTGTCCTTCCACGCCACAACCGACACTGAGTGGGGTTTCCAAAATTACAGTGATACTTACAATACTGGATAAATTATTTGGATATTTATGTTTGTCTAACAATACCAAATGCATAATCGAGGAACGTTCGATCTGGGAAACTGTGTATCACCTCAGTTTATTAATTTCTCGTGTTATCATCTTTTCTGTGATTATTTGCATTTGTGAAGGCTTGCATTTTTTGTCTCAAAAATTAATAGTAACGTTTACTGAAGGATCCCATATCAAAATTATATGTATCCTAAAAATTTCTCTGTAGATTTTACAGGAAATGCCATAATCCAACCTTGCTTTTCTTCTATTTTATAAATTTCTTGATCAATGTGCGGTTATTTAAACATTCATTCACTGTCGCCTATTTTTTCAGAACTTTTACTAGTTTTCTTGTGTTGCGTCGTGTGCAGCAGACGGCAACATCGATTCTCACTGCTGTATGTCTCTTTCTTTTCCCAATTCTTACTTCACATCCCCCCGCTGTATACCCTTTTTCCCCACTCACCAGCACCCCTTCCAGGGAGGAAGCTTCCAGTGTCGCCTCAATATCGGTTATGGAAGCCGACTTAAGACCACTGTCTCTTAGCAGCAATGGCTGCCGTGTCTTCCTTACCGCAGGGACGTGACCAGGAATATACTGACCAGTGGTCTCTCGTGAGCATGTCGATGGCGGCTGGTGAGCCATTTTGCTCTATTGGCAGATCAGCTAGATGCTCGTTCACCGATTCAGTGCCTCGCCCACCGGTCACTGCCGGTCGTCATCAAAGCCATCGGCCAAGAGAGGTCTCCTACCACGCTCTCTCAAAAATAAATTACTGCTCTTTGATCGCTAGTTTCTATTGCAACTGGTCACCGCTACTATTTTACTTACCATGTACGTAGATGCACTCAACATTCCTGTTCGCTGTTCCTTTAGCTTTGCAGCCATAACGACTCGCTGTGTTTATTCACCAATGAATTTTGTCCAAGTTGTGTATAAATGAGGAGTGAAAAACATAGTTGATAAGGAATGTTATTTAATACAATTTTATTCACAATCATGTTCTGGTTATCAACACACTTTATATTCTAAAGAAATCCATTATTTACGTACGCATTTCTTTCTGAAATGTACTTTTCATTCCTTTAATACTAAATTTACGATGCATTTGGTGCTGTTCTTTTCCTGTTATCTGACATCTCGGTCACGGAGGTCGCACTGTTATACTCCATCACAGATTACCCTACCCCAGCAAAAAAAAAAAGTCTTTTCTAATCGGTTTACTTCCCTTTGCCTATGTTGTATCTCCCTGGTATCAATTTATACGGTGTTCAGTATTGCAGTGTCTATTTATTTATTCCCCAGCTCTTGATTTAAAGTTGATGCTCCCTCATCTGTTTGCATCGTTTCTATACCTTCCCATCTTCACATTTTCCGTGGTCTACTTGCTCAATATTTTTTTTTCCGTGGTCTATTTATCGATCAATATTTTTTAAATCCTTCTCATATTCCGGGCACTCACTGTCGAACCTCTTTGACGTTTAGGCAATTCTGTACTGACTAATGCCACGTCTTACGTTTCTTTGGGTGTCGCTCCGAACTGTGTTTGATATCCACTGCTTCGCTAACCCTTTATATCTTCTGCCCTGTCGCCTCTTGGTATCTCTTTTCCCCATTCGCTGGTGGTCTTGTCTGCTCTGATGCCCTTGTTATCTTCCATGTTCCTGTGTCTCTTTGTATCTCGCTCTGTGGCCCCTATGGTATCTCTTGTTCAGTTCGCTGTTGTTCTCTTCTGCTTTAGTGACCTTTTCATATTCCAAGTCTCTGAGTCTCTTGAAATCACGTGTTTCGGTGCCCCATCGGTATCCCATGTCCCATGGTCCCTATATTATTGGTAATACCGTGTTCCTTTCACCAGTTGGTGTCCCCTGTCCTGGTGTTGCTTTGTTATGCCTTGTGCTGGTGCCCCTTTGGTATTCCCTTTCCAGGCGCTATAATTTCTTTTCTTATAATGGTGCTCTTTTGGTATCCCCTGTCCTGGTAGTCCTTTGGTATCGCCTGTCCTGGTACTCCTTTGGTATACTCTGTTCCGTTGCCCGTTTGGTATCTCCTTGGCCCTCATGCCTGGGTTCCTCCTTACCCTCGCTTGGTGACTACTCAGGCTCGGCGCCACCTAGCGTTGAGGACCCGCCCACTGGGGAGGTGAGCAAGAAGAGCCCTGGCCAGAGCGTGCCTGGCCTACTGGCCACGATCATCACGTTGGTGGGCGCCGCTCTGCTTGTGCTCAACGTTGCGCTCGTAGCATGCTTCTTCCGACGGAGGGCGAGCAAGCGCGTCACCAGCGCTAAAGGTGAGCTTCCGGACCAGCCGCTTGGTGGCGGTGGTGGCGCTCAGGAAGGCTATGTCTCCACCACCACACCCTCTCCGTCTGCGCGCGTGAACGTCATGGGCCTGTGGCGATAAATGTTTTTGCATGCTGGTGAGATGGTTATGAGAAATCACAGAGACCATCTATTATCTTAGCTATAAATAGTCTTTGGAATTTCCATTTGGGTCATCAATACAAAGGTTAGTTATAGTCCTTATATTCACTCTTCGGTGTGCACGTGCATGGAAATTTGCATAGAATCAGTGTTATATTACAGTGCTTATTAATCCACTCTTTCCTTATGATGATGCAAGTCTTTCTCAGCTATCGTTTTTCCAATGTATTATTAAGAGCTAAAATGGGACAATGGGCCGAAATGCACATTTGTGTTTGGTTCTGTACATTTACCTCTCCTTAATGAAACATTATCCAAATAAATTTATATTGTGGTAAATTTAGTTTCTTGGAGATGAATCTGTAAAATTCACTTCCACTCTATCTCTTGTTTCTGCATTTCACCCTCGAGCAGCGAAAATAATTCGCTACTCCAATCCGACTCCATAACTCCGACCCTCGCAACCCCTACTCCTTCTTGTCTCCCCGAAGTGTCCACCCTTTCACACTCCTCCCTTCTGTTCCAAGTGTCTTTAAAGTAGTTAGAACTGCGCACAGTGAGTCGCAAGGCCGTGGCGGCCAATTCATTCGGGACCTATTTTGTCCCATATTTTTTTCCCTCTTGATCTTCGAGACAATCTCCGCAACAAATGTTTTTCCGTGCTCTCTGTTAGATGGATGTGATGGCAAATACATTGCTTTCGTTAAAAAGTTCCTTCGAAAATCGGAGTGGTTCGGAGTGTAAGGATAAACTGAAGAATATAAAAGGCACTGGTGCAATTCAGTTCAAACTTGAAGCTCTTTTATTTTCCCAAGTCAGACACATATTGAGATGGAATTTTTTCATTTTTAAACACAATTTTCTTCGCTTTGTTCAGTATGTATTGCTAGTATCCCCAGAAAGGGGTGAAATTAGGACAGAGGCAAACGAATAATTCAAACATAATAGTACGATCGGATAATGAACACATTATTGAACATAATGAACACATTATTGGATAATGAACACATCTGCTTTTAACATTGAGCTTTGTCCTAATTTCAGTAAGAGAATCAACTTTTTGCCGTTCGAGGCTCTGTCCATGGAATAATCTGTATTCTGATATTAACTTGCGCAGGAAAATAATAATGTCTTGACAAGCTGGTATCGCTTACTCACTCGTGAAGAAGATATTTCAAGCCTTTAAGGACACGGAATCAGGATTTCTGAAATGAAGAGTATGAATAATTGGCCAATCAAACCGCCGTTTTTTAGCATTTCAGTCCTACCACCATCATGTGCAGAATTTGTTGCATTTATCACGGTCACTCTACCGTGACGACTCCGTCGGAGCAGCTATTGTCAAATTATTATCATCAGTTTCCATCGTGTTCAAATAATGCCCTTATGCTACATGGTATCTTGATAATCATTGAGAAAACTAGCCTCACTAGTTTCCTCAGTGATTATCAAGTCTAGTGTACAGGGTCTTTGTTCAATCACCATCTGCTCTACAATACCCTTCTGATCTGTATTGAGAGAAAGACAATCACCATCTGCTCTACAATACCCTTCTGATCTGTATTGAGAGAAAGACAATCACCATCTGCTCTACAATACCCTTCTGATCTGTATTGAGAGAAAGACTTCAGTCCCTTCCAGCATTATTTTCACTGCCCAATCTGTAAGGCCTGATGAAAGAGTTGCCTGGACTCAACCTCGAAATTGGAAAGCTCACCCACCACTTATCTTAAATAAATGAAGCCTTTATCAACAAGAATGCCATCGTCTTTAGGTCCAATATATAGCCCACAAGGTCCATTTCGTATTGAAGGTTCTCCTCATCCTCAGCCAACCCTATTGGCCAGGCACACTTTGCCAGCTGTCTCAAGTCCACAGCTGGCGCCAGCAGCTGGTCTCTGGGGCCTCAGCCGCTTGTCTAACACGGTCGCGGTGCTCGCAGCACAACCCATCTTAATTGTAGATGAAGCTGCCATGAAGCATGCGTGTTCTGCGGGTCTGTGCTCGGTGTGATTCATTTACTGTTGGCATGGCACGCAGATGGTGCTCTGACCTCCAATGCTGTTATAAGATGTCTTGTTCTGCTGGCCTGTGATCTGTGTGATTCATTCACTGTAGTGGTGACACGCAGGTGGTACTCCGACCTTCGTCGCTGAAACTATATACCATGTTCGATGGGCCTGTTTTATTTGTGTTTCATTAATTGTAGGAATGACACACAGATGTTGTTCTGCCCTCCAGCGCTGCCATGAGATGGGCGGATGTAGACAGCTGCTCATTCTGAATCTCGTTCCGCCAAATCCATAAATTAAATGAAGTGTACAATTCAATGTAGTTATTTAGATTTCAAGTAGATTGGCATTTTAAGGAAGAGTTGGCTGGTGAGATGTGAGCAGTGTAGACTTTAATAGGAACTTAAACCAATAATGAGTTGCAATTCTGAGTTGACATATTTTTTTCCTTGAACATCAGGAATCTAGCGACAAAAGCAGTGGAACTGCTTCTAATTTTTGTTTTGTAAGGGACAGTTCCATTCGATGGCCTAGAGTTTATAACCCTCTCAGAGCCTCCATCCCACCTCAAGTGGCATCTTTCTTGATTCGTGTTAGACAATTATTTTAGGCAATTATTTCGTCCCATCGACGTCATATCATTCAAGTTGTCATGGTTCATAAGCATCCTATTCAAATGAAATAAATTCCTTCCTCAATCTGTCCTCAAAGCCCTTAATTTCTCACTCGTCCAGCCATTCTAGATTTATGAAATTGAGGCTTGGTATGAAACAGAAATACATGAAACGGATAATTATTTATACAGGAAAAGAAAGCCATTTGAATAAGAAGGAACCGCCATTTAATTATCATACTAAATAACATATTAATACCATGAATGTATTGAAAGTGGATGATCAATATAACTTTCAAATTGTTGAATAAAAATTCAAACCTTGTCACAGAAACTATAATCAAGCCACATTAAATCAAACTGGGAATGCCCCGTAATTCTGGATTGAAATCCAAATTTAGTATCCCCTTCTACTGCGTTAGAATTTGGAACTCGCCGCCTTCTGTTTACCGTCTCATTGTCTCTTTTTCAGTCTTTAAGTCATGACTGAAATAATTATACCTATCATCTTCCTTGCCAATTAATGTTACATTGACGACTTTTTAGTTTTCCCATTGTCTCCTAATCATGTCCCCGCATTTGTAACTTTGTTAGAAGCAAAAGGATTTCCAGTTCAACTGCGTTATGTTGTATTGATGTTACTTTGTTAGTACTGCTCTCTTGCATACTAATGCCAGGCATACAATGGCTCAGTATTATTTCAGTTGGCGTCTAGGCCTAATAAATGGAGATACCTTCTTCTAGGTCTTTAGGTTTAGATAAAACCGATAGATTAGAAGCTACGGGAAGATTAGGTTACATCAAAAGCTCCTAATATCTTAAATAGGGCTTTCAATTGTATAATTCTAACTGTAAAATATCTAAACTATAAACTGAAATCAAAGCATGTAAACGGAACAATCTTGTTGTAATCAACTGTTTCGTGTTACTTGAAACTCGTGACGTTTTGCTCTAAACTTTACATTTTATACGGATTGGTTGACATTAATTTCCCATCATTACAGATCAGGCAATATTAATACTCTATCATTCCAGTTTAAATGTCATCATTTTTCCATCGTCCCAGGCCGCAGTGATGCTCCAAGCTTTCCAGGGTTCCACATTCGATGATAATAATATCCCATCCTACCAGATTAATTGCGTTCATTTAATCTGTATACAGATTCAGAGTGTGTGCAAATTTTTCTCCTATTTCCAGACTTGGCTCATGAAACTCTTCACAAATACCGATTGCATTGTCTAAACTCCCCTTCATTATTCAACATTGACGCTCAGTACTCCTCCTCATCCCAGTCTAGGCAGTATAAAGATTTCATCATTCTAGCCTGGCACTCTAAGCCCCCCATCATCCCATCCTGGGCTTGCTTAACTTCCCATCATTTCAGACTGGGATCTCAAAGCTTCTCCATGTTGCAGACCGGCCACTCTAAATTCCCCTTCGTTCCAGACTGGGCACCTCTATCGGAGGTGGAGAAGGCCATCACTCGTGTGCTGGAAGACAAGGCAGCCCTGCCCAAAGTGGTCACTCTGGCCGTGTCCTCAGTAGCAGGACTCCTCGTTATTGTCAATGTTATCCTTATTGTGTGTGTGCTGCGGAGACGCCGACAACAAAAAGACAGTCAGGGTAAGACGGATCGGTAGCCTTTATTTCGCCCAGCCCTAGGCAACCGGCTCTTATTTGCTTTTTGTCTTGGCTCGGAGATAAATTGAAAGGTTCTTGTTGGTCGGCGTCCCAGGTGGGGCTCTCGGCCCTATCATCTGATGGCAGAGCTGGCTTTTTTACGGTGCTGTTCGCACCCTCCAAGCCCTCGAGGCTTGTTTCCCCTCTGGATCAACCTTCCTGTTTCATTTTTCTGCCTCAACTCAACAGAGGATATTACAATGGTTCTTCTCTACCACGATCTTTGGATATGGTGAACTAATCAATGCTAATATATCTATTCCCTAGGGTGGTCTTGAAGTGGTTTCTTTGATTTCACACTTTGTAATCTTAAATAACACGTTATTCGCTCGTTTCCAT
Organism: Gammarus roeselii; assembly: GCA_016164225.1. NCBI lineage: Eukaryota > Metazoa > Arthropoda > Malacostraca > Amphipoda > Gammaridae > Gammarus > Gammarus roeselii. The sequence continues at coordinate 7,615 of SDVV010036333.1, forward strand.
ATTTATCGGATACTATACTACATTTAAAGTTTGCTTAACGATCTTCTTCAGAGACACGCAGACCATCTGTGTTATCGCCTCAAATAATTTCTGTGTGCCAACAAATTAAATTTATTTCAAGATAAATACCTCAGGAAACGCAACTGATAACAGAGGTAATTGTGACGTTGTTTTCTCAAAGGTGATCACGTTGTATTGCCGCAAACACACAGTCATATTCTCATTTGGAAAGCAGCATATCTCAATGCACGCCTGTACTTCCAGTCAATAGAGATCATCTGGCATGAAACTCCTCAGCTAGTAATATCGCAAGCATGTTGCATCATAACACTGTCGCCTCCCAGCGCACTCAATTGTTTTGCTTCTGATGAGCTGTCTTGCAAGTATCATTGATCAGATTTAAATTTCGCAGGCGCGTTGCGCTATTACCAATTTCGGCAGTAGCAAGGCGTCTCAACACACTTTATGTTGCCCTCAATTAGCTGTCATGCATGAACTAATGATTGGCAAGGGATGCCTTGACCTCTTACATTCCCCTTCCCTACTCTCCTGACGAAGGCACACCATTGTTCCCTTGAACATTCAGTGATTCTCCCTTGCCTAATGGACCGTACGAGACTCTTAACCAAATAAAAATCTTGGTAACGGCCCATAAATATGGGCTAATTAGATGGTATATTAGATGGGCTATTTCTTGCAGTCGCCATTAGGCGGTCGCAGCCCTGCTCCAGCCTCTAACTTGGGCTGGGAGACCTCTTTTAATTCAGCGGCGACCATTAATCTCGCGGTGTTTTGCTGATGCCAACTAATTTAACCTCTCTGGAAAGCTATTGCCGCCACTTGGGACTCGCGGCAGCATTGTTCGGTGCTCTAAGCCCGCTACAGGAGAGCCATTTTACAGCGGGACAAATCACTCCTGCTCTCCTTATTTAGCGGCTTCCTTGCGTCTAAAGTTCCTTCCACTCTAATATCTCTCCATGAGCTATATCTCTTTTTATGTACAATTTCACTCAAGCAAGAGCCTAAGATACTTAAAATCATACAAAGAGAGATTCTGCTCGATAATCCTATCCACGTAGTTTGTACTAAATTTCAAAATACGGAAACAATGTTGTTGTGCTGAAGATTAAATAGGGGCCCGTGAATACAGATACTCATAAATTTGATATGTTTCAGGGGCCCGATTACACCAAGATCAACATTTGAATTCGCTTGATATACGAACTGTTTTGAGGAAATATATTGATCCAGGAATCATGTAGCGAAGTAGTCAAGGGCCACTTCGTCTCTCTGTGGACACTGTCCTATTATATGGAGTACTTCCTATCCATTCACTGGTATTAAGAAGCTAAACTAAGTGATTTAGATGGCGATGTACAGATTAGAATTGCTTACGTATAGCAATCCCCCCAAAAAATCGCATGTAAATACCCTACCGCAGGTCTCAGCCGTTGCCATTGAAGAAAAGCACAGAAGCCCTAAACTTATAAAAAAGCGTTCCTCCTCCTCCGCCTCTTGGCAACATCAGCTGCGCTCCGAGAAGCGTTAATGACCAACGCTTAACTTGATGGGACGCGCGAGATAAAGACTTGATGCCATCCGATGATGGCGCGCTCATCAAGCTCTTCGTTGCGCGGTCATCAAGCTCTTCTTATAAACGCAACGAGAAAGTAATGATACTTTCCAAGCTTCTGGCGTTATATGTTCTGTAAATGTTCCTTCTGTATACATGTGGGACGAACCGATGGTGAAAGTTTATAGCCAATGATTGTATCCTGTAAACGATTGTTCCACACACCTCTCTGGTGTGCGGTGGAACCGAAGGTGGATGTTAAAAGCCATCAATTGTGGTAAGCAAATGTTCCATCTGTACAAATGTTTGCGCACCAAAGGTGGAAGTTATTATTCATTTAGTGTTTTTTTAATTTAAATGAGATAATCGGTGCTAATAAAATGTGAGTGCAAATTCCTATGCGTTCGGAAACTTATTTCAGATGATGAGGTTTGTAAGTTCTCAAAACTGGTGAACCTAATCTACGCTTGCATGTTGTGGTTCCAGTTTTGCCCCAACCTCTGTCCTGGTGCATGAATTTCGTATGTGTACTTCAAGCTCTTACTTTTCCTATTTGTTGGCGAGCTCCATCCAGGTGAGTTCTGTATAGTTCGCCGTTAATAAATTAAAGAGTGACGATTATACGCATAAATAATTTGGTCTGGTACCGGTGCGTTTGATGTATTAAATCCCAATCATGACTATTTCAGACTATAACCCTCTGTAACGGAATTCTATTTATAGATAATTTGCTTTTGACATAAATGAAATAGGAAAACATATCGAGTTTTTTCGTGATACTTTGTTCCAAATTATGCTATAGTAATTATTGAATGTGTCTCATAGAAACCATACTGAGATACTCATGATGTTGAGACACAGTCTGAACTGATTTTACTCTTTATATTGACAACTACTGAAACTACTTGTAACATCAACCTTTCCCCCCCTGACAGCCTCGTCCGACAAGGGTTCGAGCAAGAGCACCACCCTGGAGATGTACGCCCCAAGCTCCTATAACGGCACCGTCAACGGGGAGACTCTTTCCTCGATCTCGGAAAAGTCCAGAGAGAGCTACGCTCAGGAGGTATGCCTTCCAAGCGCCTGGGGTTGGGAATAGAACTGGGGCTAATGCTGAGGATGAGATAGGAGTTAGGCCTTTCAGCTCCTGTGGCTGATGATGAGAAAGACGCATGACGGCAGCCTTCCAAGCTCCTGAGTCTGGTGCTGGGGGTAACACATGAAGTGCGACAGTGGTCCTCGGCTGGCGATGGGACTGATGCTCGGGATGCAATAGGTAGTAGGACTAAGCCTTCAAAGCTTCTGAGGACGGTGCTGATACAAGTGCTTGCAGTGAAGCAGGAAATAAGCCTTCCAAGCTCATGGGGATGATACTGGGGCTAGTGCTGGGGATGACACAGGAGATAAGCCTCCCAAGCTCTTGGGGATGATACTGGGGCTAGTGCTGAGGATGACACAGGAGATAAGCCTTGTATCTCCGGGGGCTGTAACTGAAGGTGACGAAAGATGTACGCCTTTCAAGCTCAAGGAGCTATGGCTGGGTTGAGGCAGGACGTAAGCCTTACAGCTCCTGTACTTGTGATGGGGATGTTGCTGAGAAGGACGTAGGAGGTAAGTCTTCCAAGCTCCTTTGGCTGGTCCTCAGTAGGAATCTGAGGATAACGCAGTATAAGTAAGCCTTCCAAGCTCCTCTTGCTCGTACTCGGGCTGATGCTGTGTATGGTGCTGTGGATGATGGAAGAGGTGAGCCTTCCAAGCTCCTCTTGCTCGTAC
>SDVV010036334.1:0-10960 GCA_016164225.1 Gammarus roeselii
CTACCACTCCTAAAGCCACACTGTTCCTCTCCAAGTGCGCAGTCCGTACTGTCTCTAATCCTTTTGATCAGCACTCTCCCGTACATCTTACCAACAACACATAACAGACTGATACCTCTCGAGTTGCAGCATTCATTTTTATCTCCTTTGCCCTTATATAGCGGAACAATGCAGGCACTGCGCCACTCACTCGGTATCACGCCTGCCGCAAAACACAAGTTCAGTAACCTCACCAACCATTCGACAATCGTTACTCCACTCTTCTTCAGGCACTCGGTCGCAAGGTGAAATGAAATGAATATGATATGTAAACAAATGAATCATCCTCAGTCAGAATTTTCAAAGACTGTGTAAAACAATTGTGATAAAGTTTGTAATTGTGTGCGACAAGTTATTCAAGATAGGATTCCAGTCTCAGAAGATGGTGACATTCAAGATTTAAACTAAACTTGATTACGTTGTCTCAAAACGGTTGACTAGGGAGATAACGATAAGTAGTTTACAAAAGAAAAGCCTGGCAGGAATATTTATAAGAACATCATTAAGCTTAGGACACCAGGTTGCTGCCACCTGATGCGTCTATACGTGTGAATCATTGTCCACTTTTTACCTCATGAAAATAAAGAAAATAGTTACGTTTACAGCTGCAAGGATTGGTTTACAGCTACGTAGAACGGGTTACAGCTACGTGGATTGGGTCAATTTCAAAACGTAGATGTGGTCCGTGCAAGCGCCAGCTTACAGACTAAAAAAAGTAAGAACTTATACACCGGTTGACTGAGTCCTGTTCAATTATACTTGCAATGTTTCAGTTAATAAATCTTCGAATCGTGAAAATGTTAGAAAAGAAAGGAGGGTCGAGGCAAGGCTTCTCGGGCTCCAAAGGGTCCCAGGAGGGTTCCGAAAGGTCTCACCGACGGGTCCGGCGAGTCTTCCCAGAACCTTGGGTCTTTCGGGTCACCTCGTCTTAACCCGTCTCGACTCATCACCAGCTTCTTCAACTCGTCTCAACTCCCCTCGTCTTGCCAGGACTCTTCTCGTTCGATCCACTCGCGGTGTCATGGCATGCCATGGAAGACTTCCTCACTCTAAGATCACCATCAGCATCATTTCACCACTTAGTCACCGTAACACCCAGCTGTGCTCGAACATTTATTATGCGCCCGCGAGAGTGCAAAATCTTCCACCGTAGGTTGGACTAGACTATCTAACACACCACATAGTCAGACTTATGGCCCCTGGGGGCGTCTAACGGTACGTACTTAATAACAAATGTAAATTTGATCATGAAAAAAGAGCACAGAAAAATAATAGAGCCACTCAGAAAAGAAAGGATACAATACTAAAGCAATATTAATTTTTATAAAATGAAACCATCCATCCACCCCGATTGTGGGAGGCCTGAAAATCCCCTAAAATTCAAACGCGTTACTATTCTCAACTCCCCAAAATACCGTCGAGTACATTCTTGCATCTTGGATATTCCTCTAAATTTTTACCCGAGTTAACAGGGATATTACCTAAGTTAACAGGGACATTACCCGAGTTAACAGGAATATTAACCGAGTTAACAGGGATATTACCAGGGTTAACAGGGATATTACCCGAGCTAACAGGGATATTACCGAGTTAACAGGGATATTACCAGAGTTAACAAGGATATTACCCGAGCTAACAGGAATATTAACAGAGTTAACAGGGATATTACCAGAGTTAACAGGGATATTACCGGAGTTAACAGGGATATTACCCGAGTTAACAGGGATATTACGCGAGCTAACAGGGATATTATCAGAGTTAACAGGGATATTACCCGAGCTAACAGGGATATCAAACACCTATGAACCGAAGCCTCACTATGGGTAATGCTAGGAGAAGGACCAGGATTATTTTGCATTAGTGTTGCGTTGAAAGAAACTCATGACATCGGCTACGAAATCTGGTCTTACTTAACTGTTCGTCTTGAGACTTATGGCGAATAAAAGTATTAACCTTTCGATTCAACTCTGACTCATAAATTAATTTATGCTCCATAAATTAATTCATGACTCATAGGAATAAAATATTTTCAGAATTCGTAGAACGCCTAAAAAATATTTTAAAATTCGTAGTTGGCCTGACTCAGTTCTGTCGTACTGCTGCAAGCGAGATCGTGTAATCGAATTTAAAAAGACGAATGCGCCATCTGTTATCAACAAAAAAAATACAATGAATACGCTACTTGATGCAGCGATCTCTTCTTAAAATCCTTTTTATCACACTTCATAACAACGTAACATCAATTTTATTTTGAAAACGTTCACGTTTTTGAAAACATCTTCTGTAGAGGACGATAGGTGATGAATAACATAGTCACACCTTTCCGTTGTCTTACGTTTTCACACACAAACAGATAGGAATATTTCGAAGACTGAAAAAACTGATTTTAAAATTTGATATCCTTGATCAGCTAAGCTATTACTCGACCTTCTCGGTTGCACTGCCTGACTGTACTCGACCTTCTCGGTTGTACTGCATGACTGTACTCGACCTTCTCGGTTGCACTGTCTGACTGTACATGAACGGAAATAAATCCCAACAGCAACTTTAGCTGGAACTTTTCTGACATGAGCACGACAAAACACGATTGGCTGCACCAATAAATCTTCCATAACTGCAAAACTGCCTCTCTTACAACTCATTACATTGCCTATCTATTAAATTTTAGCATAGATTTCATTTCAAGGCGCTTCTGTTGATGTGCGCCTAGATCCAGCAAAAAAACATGATATCAGGTTAAAATGCAGTCTGCACTCAAGACAACCAACCAATTACTTGGCTCGAGAATAGTGATCAGAGTGATTTACAGAAGGCGTCCAGTGTAATGGAGTGCGGAAGCTTCTTGCCGATTCATCACTCGCCAAGTGGGCGCAATCGATGTTTACTTGGATGAGACGGCTTTTAATGATGTAAAACTCTAACGTACACATAATGAAAAATATTAAGGCATATATAAATGCATGTTTTGACTGAAAACGAGGTCACCAATCTGTGAGTAAAACTATGCAGCCTCACAATGTATGTCTTGACTGACCTATTGCATTCGTTACCCTCGTGTGGTAACTCGTGTAACGGACAGAGAGAGCGTCGTTATTTTTGACTAATTAGGCCTTTTATTAATTGCTAATTTAAGCCGGTTGCTGTTGGAAATAAATAAAACACACGTAAATATTAGTTGCCGGTGGATCATGATTTGTTGATGAATCTTGTTCATCTGTAAATGCTCCTGATGATCAGCAGTAACCTGAATACGGGAAATAAGTCGTGCGATATCAGATGGAGGAGGCTCTGGGTCGTGACCACCACTCCCTCCCCCATTGAGAATGATCGTTACATAAGAACCAGTAAAAAACGCACCTTGTCGTTAAACACTTGCAATGCTATGCAATACCGAAATGCAGTGACATGCCATGCCAAAATGCAGCGCCATGCTATACCGCAATGCAGCGCGATGCCATACCAAAATGCAGCCCCATGCCATATCGAAATGCAGCGCCATGCTATACCGCAATGCAACGCCATGCAATACTGAAAAGCAGCGCCATGCTATACCGCAATGCAGCGCCATGCAATGCCGAAATGCAGCGTCATGCCATACCGAAATGCAGTGCCAAGCAATATTGCAATGCAGCGCAATGTCATACCGCAATGCTGTGCCATGTCATATCACAATGCAGCGCCATGCAATACCGCAGTGCAGTGCCATGTCATACCGCAATGCAGCACCATGTCATACCGCAATGCAGCTCCATGTCATACCGCAATGCAGCGCCATGTCATATAGGAATGCAGCGCCATGCAATACCGCAGTGCAGTGTCATGTCATACCGCAATGCAGCACCATGTCATACCGCAATGCAGCGCTAGGTCATACTGCAATGCAGTGCTATGCAATACCGCAGTGCAATGCCAAGCAATATCGCAATGCAGCGCAATGTCACACCGCAATGCAGCGCCATGTCATACCGCAGTGCAGCGCCATGCAATACCGCAGTGCAACACCATGCAATGCCGCAGTGCAGCGCCATGCAATACCGCAGTGCAGCGCCATGCAATACCGCAGTGCAGCGCCATGCAATACCGCAGTGCAGCGCCATGCAATACCGCAGTGCAGAGCCAAGCAATATCGCAAAGCAGCGCAATGTCATACCGCAATGCAGCGCTATCGTAAAGCTTCTCGTATCTTATTAAGGCAACTACAACACTATAGAATACTATACAATGTTATAGCATCATAAAATGCCCAACTACTATGATCATTTGGTGGGAGTCGGATAAAACAGTGTTACTGTGCAGATTGCCGAAAAGACGTCTTTCCATCACAGCAAGCACTTGGGTCAACACTGCATCATTCAAAGTGACAGGCATCGGCTCTAGAACAGAAAAGGAAGTGGATAAGCACGACGGCCGCGCTTAGCAGCTTAGTATGTGACAAGAGCTTTACGTCAAATCTATTCATTTATACAACATAAGTACATTTAACATAACAACACTGTCCCCCTCCTTAGCGCAGGGTACGTGCTAGGCAGAGCCGCACTCACCTGACTCGGGAGTATTATGGGCACTCTTCCATCCCAGGCACGGGACACGTGCTGAACGGGGATGTGCTCTACAGACCGGAGCAATATTACCACACCTTCACTGCCTCCCCGGCGAGGGGTACGTGCTAAGTAAGGACACATTCATCAGACTCTGTAGCAATATTACCACACGGTGACCTCCTCCCTGGCGCGGGGTACGTGCTTAGTAGGGCCACATTCATCAGACTCTGTAGCAATATTACCACATGGTCACCGCCTCCCTGGAGCGGGATACGTGCTAAGTAGGGCCGCTCTCGCCAGACTCTGTAGCAATATTAACACACGGTGACCTCCTCCTCCCTGGCGCGGAGTACGTGCTAAGTAGGGCCACATTCACCAGACTCAGTAGCAATATTACCACATGGTTACACCCTCCCTGGCGCGGGGTACGTGCTAAGTAGGGCCATATTCATCAGACTCTGTAGCAATATTCACACACGGTGACATCCTCCTCACTGGCACGGGTTACGTGCTAAGTAGAGCCACATTCATCAGACTCTGTAGCAAAATTACCACATGGTCAACTCCTCTTTGGCGTGGGGTACGTGCTTAGTAGAGCCACATTCATCCGACTCTGTAGCAATATTACCACATGGTCACACCCTCCCTGGCGCGGGGTACGTGCTAAGTAGGGCCACATTCATCCGACTCTGTAGCAATATTACCACACGGTCACCGCCTCCCTGGCGCGGAGTACGTGCTAAGTAGGGCCACATTCATCAGACTCTGTAGCAAAATTACCACATGGTCACACCCTCCCTGGCGCGGGGTGCGTGCTAAGTAGGGCCATATTCATCAGACTCTGTAGCAATATTAACACACGGTGACATCCTCTTCCCTGGCACGGGTTACGTGCTAAGTAGGGCCACATTCATCAGACTCTGTAGCAAAATTACCACATGGTCAACGCCTCCCTGGCGCGGGGTACGTGTTTAGTAGGGCCACATACATCTGACTCTGTAGCAATATTACCACACGGTCACCGCCTCCCTGGCGCGGGGTACGTGCTAAGTAGGGCCGCTCTCACCAGACTCTGTAGCAATATTACCACACGGCAACCTCCTCCTCTCTGGCGCGGGGTCCGTGCTAAGAAGGGCTGCGCCCACCAGTCTCTGTAGCAATATTACCACACGGCAACCTCCTCCTCTCTGGCGCAGGGTCCGTGCTAAGAAGGGCTGCATCCACCAGACTCTGTAGCAATATTACCACACGGTAACCTCCTCCTCTCTGGCGCAGGGTCCGTGCTGAGAAGGGCTGCACCCACCAGACTTTGTAGCAATATTACCACACGGCAACCTCCTCCTCCCTGGCGCGGGGTACGTGCTAAGAAGGGCTGCACCCACCAGACTGTAGCAATATTACCACACGGCAACCTCCTCCTCTCTGGCGCGGGGTCCGTGCTAAGATAGGCTGCACCCACCATACTCCGGATCGATATTACTACAGCGTCTTCCTCCCAGGCGCAAGTACAATAGCTCTACAGTCAAATGCAAAAGTTTGAGCAAACAAAATTTTCTTATAACTCCCTACCTTACGTCACGATCGTCAGTTACATCCAGTCTCTAATTATTCAATCCCTGATGACCGCATCCCGTTCAACATGTTCAAAGACCCGTTCTCGTCCTGCCCTCATCAGGCTGCTGCCCTGAACATCGGCGGGGTTATGGGCGACTCCCGTGGTGAAGACTGGGGCCCTCTGACCACCTCCGGCCTGGAGCGGTTAGGTGGACCATTGACTCTAGGACTAATTATTACCCCCCTGTAGTGAGTCGATGGTGCATGTAGAGAGTAATTTACACACATGAAGTAAATTTTATCTCGTAGGAGCCGGAGGATATCAAAAGAGTCTCGGGATATCAAGTGAAGGAAATCTGTAATAGAGTTTTCTTTTATGACGGCATACAATCAAGTCAAATTGACATTTGTTAGTGTCAAAGCATTCGAATACCAACTTAGCTGTTAAATGCAATTTGCAAGACGATGTTTTGTAAATTTTATGTCTCGTCGTTGACCAAATAAAGTTGGATTTTTATGCTGAAACATGATCATTGAATTAGTTACTTACATGACGTTCAGTAGCGGAAAAGAAAATTCTTTCAAGTTTCAAGATTATGAATAATCTCCAACGATCATCTTTCTCTCGATATTTGAACTAATCGAAAATTTAGTTAACATTATTCACTATGAAGCATTATAGAGATATAATACCGTTAGAAATTTTTATATGAAGTTTAATTCCCCGTGGCAATAGCCGATTTTTTTTTGTTGTAAACTAACCAGAAACGAATTCTCATTCGCTACTATACAATTCAGCAAGCATTGTGTTCCCCTGAAATTATCTATAAATAATAGTGTCGTAGAAGGGCTTAACTTATCATAGGATTATCAGGAACCGGATAATTTTTCACTCAGTTTGGTTTTAACAACTCGAGCGCAACCTCTCATGAGGTAGGGGTAACGAAACCATTCCTAAATATTTTTTTCGTCAATTTTTCTTCGACTGCTATATTGTGATAACGTGTTACAAGGAGATGTTCCAAATGCATCAACAAATAAACACTACGTACATTAGTATTCTACCCATCCTTTCTTGTGACCTTCGACGTGTTCTCACGCTCGTCTCAACGGTGTGACGTCAATTCAGACGTGTTCTCAAACATGTCTCAACGGTGTGACGTCAATTCAGACTTGTTCTCAAACATGTCTCAACGGCGTGACGTCAATTCAGACGTGTTCTCAAACATGCCTAAATAGTGTGACGTCAATTCAGACGTGTTCTCAAACACGTCTCAACGGTGTGACGTCAATTCAGACGTGTTCTCAAACATGTCTTAATGGTGTCACGTCAATTTAAACGTGTTCTAAAACACATCTCAACGGTGTGACGTCAACTTATCGGATCGTGCAAATCGGAATCGATTAGGTAACATAAGCTTGGGCAGGACGACCGACGGGAAATACAGGGCATCGTGTCAGGATAAAAATGGTAACGAGCTTCTCTATGAATAATCGACCACCTACTGAAGTGAACAAACTGGTTCGCCCCAAATAATAATCGACCACATACTGAAGTGAACAAACTGGTTCGCCCCCAATAATAATCGACCACATACTGAAGTGAACAAACTGGTTCGCCCCCAATAATAATCGACCACATACTGAAGTGAACAAACTGGTTCGCCCCCAATAATAATCGACCACATACTGAAGTGAACAAACTGGTTCGCCCCCAATAATAATCGACCACATACTGAAGTGAACAAACTGGTTCGCCCCCAATAATAATCGACCACATACTGAAGTGAACAAACTGGTTCGCCCCCAATAATAATCGACCACATACTGAAGTGAACAAACTGGTTCGCCCCCAATAATAATCGACCACATACTGAAGTGAACAAACTGGTTCGCCCCCAATAATAATCGACCACATACTGAAGTGAACAAACTGGTTCGCCCCCAATAATAATCGACCACATACTGAAGTGAACAAACTGGTTCGCCCCCAATAATAATCGACCACATACTGAAGTGAACAAACTGGTTCGCCCCCAAACTGTGAACTGATCCTACTCTGCACAACATAAGCCGGACTAATGTGTAAGCATCTGCGATGAAGAGTAAAATGAAATCTTTGCAGTGAACAATAAAATATAGGCCTACATAACCGAAGACTCAATTGGAGGATTCAAGGCAAGGTTAATGGGCTATTTACGGATTTTTAAGATTCTATATTATGTTTTGCAAAGGTGACTCCACAGTTTCAAGGAGTTATCTTCACCCACCCGACCAATTAGGCCACATAAGCTATTTTGCACTAATTGCTATGCACACCCGTGTTCCTATATTGAAATAGCAATGCAAAGCCAGAGAAAGGACGTTGCGCACCCGTGTTCCTATATTGAAATAGCAATGCAAAGCCAGAGAAAGGACGTTGCGCACTCGTGTTCCTATATTGAAATAGCAATGCAAAGCCAGAGAAAGGACGTTGCGCACCCGGGTTCCTATATTGAAATAGCAATGCGAAGCTAGAGAAAGGACGTTGCGCACCCGTGTTCCTATATTGAATTAGCAATGCAAAGCCAGAAAAAAGGACGTTGCACACCCGTGTTCCTATATTGAATTAGCAATGCAAAGCCAGAGAAAGGACGTTGCGCACCCGTGTTCTTATATTGAATTAGCAATGCGAAGCCAGAGAAAGGACGTGGCGCACCCGTGTTCTTATGTGTAAATAGCAATGCGAAGCTAGAGAAAATACGTTGCGCACCCGTGTTCTTATATTGAATTAGCAATGCGAAGCTAGAGAAAGGATATTTGAACAGATTATAACAACAGTCGGTCATCGGAATCAATCTTATAGAATTTGGTGTTATATCGAGTTAATCCCTTTGGCAAGCACTTCCTGCCATGTGATACGAGTCCTTCCGTGGCTTATTGCTTATAACTTTTTAGGCCGATAGGAATTCGGGAAAAGTGGATAAGTGGGGAAGACCGTAGATGTGAACAGGATTAGTCATCACGCTTGCCGGGACTTGAGAGCTTCACGTCTAAAGTGGTCAGTCAGAGGGCTGGCGCAACGCGCCCTGGGGATTTTGTATAATTTTCACGACCTTGAATGTATTTAAAAAAAAAGCGGAGCACAGCGTGGCTGCCACCAGAAAATTTTTCAGTAAGTGGAAAATATGTGTAATACATTCATACAAAGAAATATGCGTAATACATTTTTCCAGCGTAATGTGTGTAATACATTCATACAGCGAAAAATGTGTAATTCATTCATACAGTGAAATGTGTGTAATACATTCATACGGCGAAATATGTGTAATACATTCATACAGCGAAATATGTGTAATACATTCATACAGCAAAATGTGTGTAATACATTCATACAGCGAAATATGTCTAATACATTCATACAGCGAAATTTATGTAATACATTCATACAGCGAGATATGTGTAATACATTCATACAGCGAAATGTGTGCAATACATTCATACAGCGAAATATGCGTAATACATTCATACAGAGAAATATGTGTAATACATTCATACAGCGAAATATGTGTAATACATTCATACAGCGAAATATGTGTAATACATTCATACAGCGAAATATGTGTAATACATTCATACAGTGAAATGCACAGTACATTGCCGTAATCGAATTAATGACCATCCAACCAATGGCGCCTCCATTTATACGTATCAGGAAAAGGTTACACTACATAGGATCCTGCCGCAGTTCTGGAAATATTCCTAAAAATATTTCAATATAAATACATACAAGTATTAATTTATTCTTTGTCGGTTTTGAATAGTGTTCTATAAGAGTCCCAGAAGTTGGAATGCAACGCCTTCTCGCTCCGTCCGTGTCTGTGTGACGAGAGTAAACAAGCCCAGGCAATCCAGCAAAGCCTACTCGACAGGTGATAAGGGGCCTTATCGACCGATAACGTCGCTGAGTAAACACAAACGTTGTTCTGTGCCGCACATGCTCTCAGTGAATACCTGCTGCTTAACATGTGTGGATGTGAAATTTCGTTCTCCCTAGTAGTATACCTATACTGGCCTTGTGCTTCTCGAGTTGTTCAAGTCCGGTCACAGTGGATGGAATAGGTAGCATCACATGGTATTGTCGTCGGGTGCTCTAATGAGAAGTTATCATTTGTGTAATAGGCCTCTGATGGTCGGTTGGCTAACAATAAATATTCGTGTTACCATCGAGCCGTCATCTAGAACTCCTGAAAACATTTCATAAAGACAAAGAAAGTAAAAGTGTTATGAAATCTTATCCAGGTCGATTCATTTTGATTGAGATCACACGGTGTAAACAACCTCACAAATGAATGTATGAATAGAAGTTTGTTCTGGAGCCTTCAACAACATTTGTAAAGCGATAGATAGTATCATAAGTTTACAATTGATTTCGTTCTAAGTTTGAAAACCGGTCTTAAACAGTTTGGGTACCGAGAGGGTGTTTGCCTGTAAATTCATGAAGACGCTCGATTATATCATGAAGCAACATCCATTACCCAGAGGTATCATCGCACGATTCAAGACATTGCTTTCATTGAATATTTCGATCAAAACTGTAAGGGATTCAAGAAACAGTCGTGACACGGATATGTGTATGGAATTAAATAAAAAATATGTCACGCCCCGTAATATTCCACTGAAAAGCTGTTGGTTTATTCAAAACTTCAAATATGTCCAGGTCATAGCTCCCAGCTGGTGTTAAAATTAGTCATAGCTGCCAGCTGGTGTTAAAATTGGTCATAGCTGCCAGCTGGTGTTAAAATTGGTCATAGCTGCCAGCTGGTGTTAAAATTGGTCATAGCTGC
>SDVV010036335.1:0-10960 GCA_016164225.1 Gammarus roeselii
CCAAGGTTTTATTTTGTTGTTGATCTACTTCAATCAAATGCAGGTCTGCCATTACGTAGGCAGAATTTCGATGTTGTGATCCGATGTGCATAACAGTCCATTTTTCAATATTGAAGTTCATCTGCCCTTGTCACACCAGTCCACTAGTTTATTAAGGTCCCAATAGAAAGAAATGCAATCCTGCTCACAGTCCGCTGTGTGGCAGAGTTTATGTCCGTCAGCAAATATTTATAACTTGCTAACGATGTCGGTGTCGAGGTCAGTTATATAGATTATAAAGAGAAGGGGCCCAAGAACACTGCCCTTGGGGACTCCGAATGTTACCGTAGACAACTGAATTTGTCCTTGGCAGACACAGACCCGTTGATTGCAGCTAAATTTCTGGCCACCTGACCACGTTTTTCCAGTTATGCAAAACACCTCTACTTTTCCAAGTAGGTGTTCATGGGGGGCCTCATCAAATGCTTTTTGAAAGTCAATATAAATAAGGTTGACCGATTTGGTGGCATCGTATCCCTCGGTGATCTCATTGAAATAGTCCAGGAGATTGGACAAGCAGCTAAGTTTGCTTGACAGACTGCTAAGTTTGCTTGAACATGCAGTTAAGTTTGCATGGACAGGCAGTTAAGTTTGCTGGGCAGGCAGCTAAGTTTGCTTGAACATGCAGTTAAGTTTGCTTGGACAGGCAGTTAAGTTTGCTGGGCAGGCAGCTAAGTTTGCTGGACAGGCAGCTAAGTTTGCTTGGACAGGCAGTTAAGTTTGCTGGGCAGGCAGCTAAGTTTGCTGGACAGGCAGCCAAGTTTGCTTGAACATGCAGTTAAGTTTGCCTGGACAGGCAGTTAAGTTTGCTGGGCAGGCAGCTAAGTTTGCTGGACAGGCAGCCAAGTTTGCTTGGACAGGTAGCTAAGTTTGCTTGGACAGGCATCTTCATTTGCTTGCAGGTGAAGATGGTTGCCGATAGCGAGGCCGTCCAATTACTCTCCATCACAACACGTTCACACGCATGCATATTTGTTTTTTCCCTGTATACTGTAGCGAAAAAAAATCTATCATGGTTTGTCGTCTGAATCAAGACCTGCTTGTCACTCAGATCAGTCAATGAAATCAGTTGAGATTCTCATTTAAGTAATGTGACATAAATAGATATATTGCATATCAGTACTTTTACTGAAGCGGTAACTTTTCAATTTGACTTGTAGAGATTCCAAAGAAGTATATAAGCCATAGAGATGCGTGGTAATTTTACTCATTTACAGGACCATTTAGGTATATTGTAATGGTGTTTGACCTGTACTTTTTGTGTATTATCAGCTCATCCGGTAAAAAGTTGTTCAAGAATTGTTCTACCTGAATAAAACGTAATATTTTATCTTAGGAAATACCTTTCAAATTCAATGCAAGGACATAACGATAGTTACACTTACTTAATAATATGTACTTTCAGACACGTCTCCAAACAATCTGTACGCATTTACATTATTTTACGTGCCAAATTTTGTTGTTTTTGATCAACTGAACAGAACTGATGTCTGAGCAAGAACGCATATCCAATTACTTGATTTTACAACACCGATAACAAGCCATAGCACTGCATGAATGCTAGCGTTCCTGACCAACTTCCATCGCCAGCATGTGTTTGACCGATCACACCACTAGAAGGCGCTGCTCACGTACATATTATTCTGACGAAGTTAGGCCTAGAAGGCTTGACTTTGCAACACCGATATCAAGCCATAGCACTGGTTCAAAGTTGGCTCTATGACCACCCTTCATCTCCAGCACATGTTTGGCCGATCACACCACTGGAGGGCGCTGTTCCCGTTCATATTGTTCGGACAGTGTTTGGTCTAGGAGGCTTAGGTTCTGGCATGACACTGTGCTCCGACTACGAGGCCCATTGGTGTATAACGAAGCTTGTTGAGGGACGACGGTGTTTAATTCTTCCTTATCATCTAAGCAAAAGACAAAAAAGACGGACGAGAATTTTTTGGTATAGAAGTGTAAAATATAAATATGTTGTTGTTCACAGATAAATTTGGAATTCAGTTGCTTCACAATAGAAACACACAATTTAATAAAGCTAATAGGTAAATATTCGCGAATTTGTTAGTATATCTTCAAAAATTTGACCAATATTATATAAGTTGATTCAACACAAGATGGCATTAACTGATTACTATCTCTTCAAGGGCTGGATTATTATAATTGAAATCAGCTCTTCATATTCTAAATCTGAAAGTCAGTTGAACAGGGCTCGGTCACATATTATGCTTTCCACCACCGAAACTGCCTAAATGGGCTTGCAAATTCTGGCGTAGCAGAGTCCTTCTGGCCACGTTAGCTGCTTATGCTAATATTATAGGGAGCGAAGCACCTCCATAAAGCCCAAAATAGTGCACGAGCCCCGTAGTCTGGTCGCAACCGCCAGACACCTGGCCGCCCAAACTCGCAACCTTGATTCCGGTCTCAGAATTTGGGCAGATACTTTTTTCCTATGTCGTTCCAACGCATGATCTGGGGTAGCTCTGAAATTTAGTCAAATCAGAACAAAATTGTGGTACTATCACGTTATAATCACAGACATTTCAACTCAGGTCGATTTGCATCTAACGTTTCATCGTCTGTCGAATGTCGGAATGATTTTTCAGGGTCAATCGATGCTCAAAATGTTTCCATTCATGACCAATTATCCCATTAGAATTTTGATTCATTTTACCTTAATACATGAGTTTTTGTGTAACTATGTTTGCCATTTATTTGTCATCAGATTTTGTGAACACTTGTTATTTCAAGACAAATGTTTTAAATTTACACAAATGTCAACCAGGTTATTCTTCTTTCTACGTCCATTTCACCAATAATATTTTAAACGGCACTGAGGAATTTGTACGCATTTCAAATTTATTTGCATTCAAAGTATTCAATGCAATCGTAAGCATTTCCTTACTATAATTAAGATGTGCAGTATGTTCTCTATCATAGCAAAATTCTTCAAATTAACACACCAACATAGATGATCGACACACCACCGGTCAACCTAGACCTGCAAGTGTACCGTAATGAAGCTACCCCAACCAACGTGTACCGGCAGGAATTCCTAAGACTACTTGAGGAAGAATATTCAGAGCACCGCCATATATACACTGACGGCTCCAAAACCGCGGACGGAGTGGGAGCCGCCGCTAAGTGCGGGAACAGCCCAATCTCAGGCACCCTCCCACAAGAGGCCTCCGTGTTCTCTGCGGAGCTTCACGCACTCGAACTAGTATCTCAATTGCCAAACAGATCGCTTCCCCAAATGCGTCGTATTCTCAGACAGTCTGAGTGTCCTCACCCAGCTTAAATCACTGCACTACGAACATTCCGTTCTACATAAATTGCAGCACGATCTCTTGATGATGTCCGAGACGAGTCAGGCAGTCGAATTCTGTTGGATCCCCGGGCACGCCGGAATAAGAGGAAATGAACTTGCGGACTCGCTTGCTAAACCGGCATCTACTCACCAAGAACATGTTTTCACAATACATTACCGGGACTGTTTTTCTATCAACAACTCCCATATAACTTCCCGATGGGATGAAATGTGGCAACAGAGTGAACAAAAAATGTTTCCAGTCAAACCCTCAGTCGGAGAATGGGAAACTAAGTTCAACAACAGAAAAGATAGAGCGTTCATCAACCGCTTGTGCACGGGACACGAGTAGATAACTAACAACCACCTGATGGGTGTCGACATGGGACCAAACGCACCACCTTGCCCCTGTTGCCACCAAGTGGCTATCAGCGTGAAACACTTACTGATGGATTGCAACGCACTCGCGGCAGCCCGCCGAGCGTTCATAGATTCCCCGTGCAACCTGCAAAGCCTACTCACCGACCGAACTTACCGTAAAAAGCTTATCGCTTTCGAAAAACACCCCAGACTATACGAAGCTGTCTAAACCCCAAACACCTGTGCAAGTGAGGCGATCTCTCTGCCCTATTTCCCCCAGAGATAACAATACATTTACGAAGATACGCGTTAATTCTTTACTCTCTTGTACGCGCTAGTACGCGAATGTGCCACAATTTAAATATGTACTTGATTTCATTTTGAAAGGACTAATATTTTCGCACGCGAGGCCCTGCGAACTTACCTGAATCAAGGACGGTCGCCCCCTACTGGGGAGTCTATTAGGACGTTGAGGCTCCGGTGGAAATGAGGCTCAAATCAAATCAATTCATAGCAAAATTGGCAAGTTAAAATTTGTTGGCATAACCGTATACTACTGTACAATCATCCATACTTTCTGATTCATTATTTCAGAGCTGCGTAATACTTCCACGTATATATTTCATTGGTCCCCTATATGGTTATATATATTCAATTTGGAAAGAATCCCGGATAAGGGGGCTATGGAGAGTTTTCCTTTTCCAAACACTAAGTGAACATGCACTCGCAAAATACTCAAGTATTTTTCAAAACCGAGAGCAGTGTTTAGCATTCTCTTTTCTGTCCCCGATGAGCAATCATGAGCAGCCCATCGTAATGAACCTTGAAGTTTCTAATACTAACCGATTCCTCGTTGGGGAGGGGGGTATATAAACGAGCTTTGGAAATGCCCTGAAGACCTACGAATATGTTGCTTCTGGTTCACCATAAAAATTCAGTTTAAATAGCCTCTGATAAGATCATTGGGCTCGATTTTATCCTCTAAAACGTATTCTGCTCCGAGTTTACTATGAAAACTTGCTTTTCGTGACCTCCATTCAAGAACTCTTCGTGCTATCCTCTACAGAGTGTTCTGCAGTTTTGATAAACCCTTTAAATCATGGTTACTTAGTCCACCGTAACGAACCATGCATGCCATTATCCTCAGGGCATCTCGTTCTCCAGGTTGACCGCGACGACTATCTTGTGTGCCTCACCAAAATGAACCCAGCGTTCCAAGCCCTGCACGGCATCCCGGGGTCCGGGTTTGCCTGTAAAATCTACCTTCACCACTACAAACTAATGACCCTTCTATCCTTTACCCTAGATGTATGCTTAATTTCGGATATGAACAGAAGATTCCGCGTGGTAACCCATTTGTTTACGTACCTTACCCTACAGGGTATCCTTGGCTCCGGGTTCGCCCTGAAAGTGCAGCAGCAGCAGCGTCAGAAGCACATGATCAGACGTCGTCAACCTGCAGCAGCTCTGATCCAGTGCCTCTGGCGGTGCTACGCTGCTGACGAGAACTCAATGTCCGTGGCCACTTGGAAGATCCACCAGGTGCCGCTGCCGTCACCACCATCGTGAGTCAGGGAGGGACGACCACTGTAGTTTGTAACTTTTTGTTTAACTGCAAGACACATAGATGATGTTATCAATAATCGTTCAATTGAGGGGACGGGGAGAGGTGCGGAATCACCTCGTTAGTCGGCTCTTATGCTAGGTTAGTCTATATTGATGGATATGAAGAAAACCTTCATGCTCGTATTCTAAACAATGAGGAAAACAATTGCATCACGAGTTGGGAAGGGACTACCTCTGTATTTTGTTGGTCTGTCGATGTTTGGATGCAGAGGTGGATTTTTTTTGTTTTTTAGAAACATTTTCCTAGTATTTGGTCACAATCTTCATCGATGAGGTTGAACAGAGTAGCGAAATAAATCTATTTTGTTTCAAAATCTCCCCAGCTCAGACTGGCAGGTTATTTTTTCCTATTATGTTTTCAGTTTGACTTACAATTTTTAACAGAAACACACAAAAAAATAGCAATGGGTGCCTGAAAAGAATGGCACTTGGCATTTCCGTTACGTGAAGCTATTCTGTGTGTTGATGTTCCACACACTCCGGTGTTTTCAGTAATTTCCAAAACAGTAATTTCAAACTGGAATCTGTTTTTGAATACTTTACGTGGTGTATTTGTGGAAGACATTGGGCGATTGACTTGAGCATTTGCGATTACGTTCATTGGATTTGGGCCCCTCTGGCCTAAAATGATAAATATTGCAATTATGTACTTGAGTGTGGATAAATAAATACAAATATGTATAACAATTATGTAATTAGTGTGTTTATATTTTAAAGTAAATATCTCGTTCCGGAATTCTGCAACTGACTAAATACAACACAGGAACATTTTTTACTTCCCCCCCCTCCTCTACCTCCGCTTTTGTGAGGCCTCTGAACACCCATCCACTCTTCATTCGTAGCCGTCAACAAGGCCATTTCTTGTATCCGCTTCCTACAAACAACATCTCTCATTCCGTTTTAATCTGGGCGCCTCTTTCCCATAACCGTTAGTTCAAAGCAGACCCCCCCCCCTCCGTCCCTCCCCTTGACCGGGAGAAGCCTTCCGTCGCACTTTATTTATTCATCATTTGCCAGGCCGACACGAATACGGCCATTCTTTGTATCTTAATGGTCGAGGCTGTATGCAGTGAGGTGGTTTGCATAAGACACTGGTTAAGGGCAGGTTGTGAGCCGGACAGGCGTGTAAGACGAACATGGTGTGAGCTGGGCAGAGTGTGAGCCAAGCAGAAGGTGAGCACGGCAGGAATGAGCCGAACATGGGGTGAGACAGTGAGTCAGGCATGGTGTGAGCGGGCTGGTCTGGGATATGGGCTAGGTGTGAGTCGGGCAGGAGTATGAGCCAGGTAGAAGTATGAGCCGATAGAAATGTGAGACAACCAGAATGTAAGCCATGCAGGGTGGGAACCGCACAGGGGTGACCCATAAAGGTGTGAGCAGGGTAGGGTGTGAACCAAGCAAAGTGTGAGCTGGGCAGGGTGTGTCCAGGGCAAGGAGTGAGCCGGGCAGGGTGTGAGTCGAGCAGGGTGTAAGCCAGGAAGAAAGGGAGCCAGGCAGGGTGGGAGCAGAGCAGGATGTGAGATGGGTAAGGTATCAGCCGAGCATAGTGACAGCCGGCCAAAGTGTCAACCGAAGCAGGGAAGGGTGGAGATGGCAGGGTGTGAGCCCGGAAGGGGGCGAGCCGGACAGGGTGTAATCCAAGGTGGGTGTGAGCCGGACAGGGTGTGGTTCAGGCAGGGTGCAATTTATGTAGGAGTGTAAGCCAGGCAGAAGTGTGAGTCTGATAGGGGTGTGAGCCTGGTAGAGGTATGAACCCTGAAGAGGTGTGAGACATGGTGTGTGCCGGGCAGAGTTGTGAGCCGGATTGGGTTCGGAGCTGGACAGATTGTGAGCCGTGCAGGGTGGGAAGCCGAGCAATGTATAAGCTGGGCAGGGTGTGAGCCTAGCAGTGTTTGAGATAGGCAGCGTGCGAGAAGGGTTGGAGAGTAAGCCGCAGGAGTTCACTGAAACTTAGTAGATGGGCGAGCACAATTGGACTACAAAAATAGTATTATTACAAATACTACTGAATGTAATTTTGAAGTATTTGGGTATACCGATTTCTCAAATAAACTCAGCAGCATTCACGCTGAATATACAGCGGAAAATGTTTCACATACACGTAGTGTGTGGAAGATGCTCCACTCATTGCACCCTTTCTTGCATTGCGTCTGGACGTATGAGTGAATCTAGGCTCGTGTTTATTTCTCTTATATAAATGCAGGAGGTAATTGACTCAGGTAAAGTCTTATTGACAATTATTATAGCAACTTCGGATTGAAATGGGCGTCATTTATAGTTTAAAGATGAATTATATTGAAGAGAGAAGCTTCATGTGACATTTTTTTTTCTAATCCTAATATTTACTTGGAGTCGCTTTACATTGTATCCATTGGAAATGTAAAACTTAGGCTAATGTTTTTGTAGACATCTGTATCTATTAACAATATTTATTGCAAGTTGTATTCAGGAAACTAAAAAGCAATAAAGAGCAACGATCATTCGAATAATTGGATGTAAAATTCAGTATTAAATATCATTCACTTGTTTTCTACAATTTCGTAGAGGTACTGGGAAGCACTGTTCTGCATTGCGCCGGAGAGTATTAAAACAGCATTATTGCATCAATTTGTAGTTGCAAGCACAACTGTATTCCGTTATATCGTATACAAACATAACTTTTACCTCGAATTAAATATTGTGTCTAACATATAGTCGATGTTTTCCATCTTAGTATTAATTACTAAATTCCTTTTATATAATAGCTTGGGAAATTGACTGTGATTTTCAAAGTGCAATAAGGAGCACACAAGCTTCGACCATTCGCACTGTTTTTATTTGCAATTACAAATTGCATTCAGTTTCAGAACTAACATAAGACAACAGCAGCAGTACCGCTAGAAGGAACTAGAGCGTTGTGTGTTTCTTTCATGTTGTGCGAATATCATCCTGTTTCATTCACTTCATGTTCTTCCCTCTTCTTCCAACTCCAGACGACAAATAAGGTAACTTTGGTGTCGAATAAACAAGGCATTTAACTGATTGTCACATCCACGATAGTAGCCAATCTTTGGAAAGAATTAATTGATAAATAACCGGTTAAGGATTCATCGTAACATAAATAAGTATCAGTAATATTTGATATTAGTTTCACAATCTATTGCATTGTTATTTCGTGTTGACAAAGCGAAACCTTTGTGTACTCTCAGTAAATGCCATGTTTAGATAATGTTCAATTAATATTGTCTCGCGATGTCATGTTATTTGTTGCACGTTCGTAGAAAAATGTTCAAATATCATTAAGGATGTGAACGGAATCCGGACTGCGCAACACATGTTTCAAATAAATTTGTGAAACTTGCCTTATTTGCAGACTCATTATTGTGTTCTTCGTTCTTCACGATCATAATACAGTATTTCATCTCCAGAATTTGTTAAAGGCTGACAATGGGTGAGCACCTTGTTTGCAATCAGTATTATATACGAACGATTTCTTCTCCACAACCGATTCATTTATTGATGAACTTAGTATAGAATACTAAATAAGTCTTCCAACGTTAGCTGGGCGACACAGTGCCGCTGTTTTGTTAGGCACACATGAAGTGTCTTTCTGTCTCTTCGTGTGTCTCTCCGTCTGTTTGTCCGTTTTTGGCGTAATGCTTTCACAAAGAATTGAAATGCCAAATGATGATGTGGAGTAACCACTGCAAGCATTACTTCACTTGAAAGCTGTCATGTGCTATCCTCCAATCGTACGCAACGATTTTTTTATAGTCTAAAATTGAAAGTTGTAGAGGGCGGTGCAAAAATATCTCCTCATTCAATTATCGAGGTATCATAGCCTGCATTGCATCAATTTAAACCCAAGTGATGTAATAGGATGAAATAAGGTCTTTTTGATTCTGCTTTATAAATTTGTTACTTATTTTGTGAACATTTTGCCCTCCTTCTTAATCCGTCTCCCCCCTACATTTTATGGCTATCATCACATCAAATTCATTCTTTCACAAGCCATAGTTTAGAAACTGTAATGAAATTACTTAAGCTTGTCCGAATTCGACACGATCTAGGAGACGATTTAGCCGTAAATCATAAAATATAAGTAATGAGAACTAGTCTACCCCGTTATAGCAGAAGGGTTGACGTGCGTCTATCTACCTCATTCAGATCGAAGGATGCACAACCAATGCTTGGAACGCTTGAGAGGTAGCCTTGTGCACAGGACATTGATCCCCGGCCCCTGTCGCACTGGCGGCCCTGTCTGTGTCTGGAAGGGTCGGTAGAACAGAACTTGATGAAGCAGGAGTTCAATTGCTCGGACATGAGGGCACCAGTTTGCTTGATAGATTTGATCGACTTGATAGTTATCCAGATTTTCATTGCAACGAGAACAAAGTGTGATCAGTCATACGTCCCTCGGGAGTGTTGTTCATGGAAATTAAAGGAAGAATCTAATCAGCACATCATAATGCTGTCAACGACTCCTGTTAATTTTTCCCAGGTAATAGTCGATGCTGGGAGACAAGATCGTTCCGCTGTGCTTACACTGCAAGTTTATAGTTACTGTTGTCATTTCATTGCTGAAAACGATACCTGATTAAAGTACTTCGTTCGTAATAAACCTTTTTCATTATGTATCAGTATTACACAGAAATTCCTCAACTAACTAACAGCAGCGAAACGACTCGTCGGAGTAAAATTAACATAGGAAATTTAAATTTGCGTTACAAACGCGATAACTTGTTACATGAGATCCAATGTCGCCTGCAACCGTTTCATGACCTCAATGTCGCCTACAGAAAGTTACATGAACTCAACGCAGGCCGGCAGAGTGTTAAATGAAGTTCAACGCCGCCTGCAGACAGTTGCATGAACTCAACGCCGCCGGCAGACAGTTACATGAACTCAATGCAGGCCGGCAGAGTGTTAAATGAAACTCAATGCCGCCTGCAGACAGTTGCATGAACTCAACGCCGCCGGCAGAAAGTTACATGAACTCAACGCAGGCCGGCAGAGTGTTAAATGAAGTTCAACGCCGCCTGCAGACAGTTGCATGAACTCAACGCCGCCGGCAGACAGTTACATGAACTCAATGCAGGCCGGCAGAGTGTTAAATGAAACTCAATGCCGCCTGCAGACAGTTGAATGAACTCAACGCCGCCGGCAGAAAGTTACATGAACTCAACGCAGGCCGGCAGAGTGTTAAATGAAGTTCAACGCCGCCTGCAGACAGTTGCATGAACTCAACGCCGCCTGCAGACAGTTGCATGAACTCAACGCCGCCGGCAGACAGTTACATTAACTCAATGCAGGCCGGCAGAGTGTTAAATGAAACTCAATGCCGCCTGCAGACAGTTGAATGAACTCAACGCCGCCTGCAGACAGTTACATGAACTCAATGTCACATCCAAACATCTTACAAGAACTCAACACAGGATGACAGAGAGTTGAATAAACCTAATGCCACATGCAGACAGTTACATGAACTCAATGCTGCATGCAGACAGTTGCATGAACTCAATGCCGCATGCAGACAGTTGCATGAACTCAATGCCGCATGCAGACAGTTACATGAACTCAATGCTGCATGCAGACAGTTACATAAACTCAATGCTGCATGCAGACAGTTACATGAACTCAATG
>SDVV010036337.1:0-10960 GCA_016164225.1 Gammarus roeselii
TATATATATGTATATATTAGAAATATATACCATTTAATCTGCATAAGTGGTTCAGTGTTCGTAGCGTATGCAGCCGACAATACGTCGCCGAGCCTGGACCAGCTGTTGCTGTGGGTGAATAAGAGCGCCGGACAAAGGGTGCACCTACTCCCATGTTGGTATAGCAGAGGTTATCGCCATCTGAACAGATGGTTTGTCTGGAATGCCAGGAGCCATGTACGGGGAATCTAATAACGGCTCTTGCCAAAGCTCCGATGAAGATGGACTCCTCAAACCTCTATAATCTAATAGAAGGCGTCTAAAAAGTTAATAATTCATAATAGTTCAAGGGTCCATCAGTTCCTTGTGTGGGTAAAAAAGCTAGCACCATTTGGAATGATAGTGCTTCTCAAGCGTTACTTCACCTGCATCACAGGGCAGTGGTGGCAACAAATTGCTCCGTATTCGTTGAACAGTAAATGGGAACGTGCAGGGAAAAGAGTGAGCACCAGCTGTCCTTGGGGAGTCAAAAAGCTCCAGCATCTGAAAGTATGTTGAGATTCTCTGTACCCTCAGCACCAGCTTGTGTAGGGTCTCTGTCACGCACGCGCCTACATAATCTTCTGGGACTAAGAAGTTATTTTTAGGGATTACAACATGTAACATTCTTTACTCGATGTTCCCGATATTCCTTCAATGTCAGATGTTATCGTCAGGCATGGGAGAGAAAATCGTTGCTTTTTAAAATTTGTGACTGGTAAAGCGACGATATTCGTTGGACTATCTTAAAATTTAACGCCGCGGATATCGAATAGCCAACTTATTTTGACGATAAATGTATCGTGGGTATTCGTATGACAGCCTCCAATTGACGACGATTATGCCAACCTCAGACGATACAGGTTTTTCTCTCAATGTCTTCGAAAGAAGGATCAACGATAAGCAACTGAATTTCCCAGGTACAATTTATCATGCAAAACCCAATAATAAAAATGACCACCGATGGAATTCACTTGACTATTGGACCTGAGGTTCATAGATGTGAAGAAATGCTTAGAAGAGTTGAAAAGCGTCGGTTTTGGTGCCATTCAATTTAACGAATAATGGGGAAGTCGCCCCCACTTCTAGGGGAAATTTTGACTAGCGCCTGTGAGGGCTATAATTATTATACAGCAATTTGAATGAAACAACACATATTAGGCTAATAATAAATTTAACTGATAGCTCACTGAAGGGCTCACTGAAGCTCTTCGAACACTTTTTATTTGACTGCTTGTATGTGTAAGGTTTTGATTGGTCTGAACTCCTCACGCTTTTTCTTTAGCTGCAAAATGCAGATCCACACTCCTGCTGCGGTAGAGCTTCGACGCCGCACGGCGGACATCGTCTGTAGCTGGTTAGCCTCATCGGATCGCAGGTGGATGTGGAGAGCGGTGATGAACAAGGAGCTGTTGCGATTTAGATTTTAGGGTTATATTCTGGTGTCGTGTGGGTATTCGTAATGTTGCTCTAGTCTCCCAGCCTGGCATTGGAAAGTGTTGTTTGCATGTTTTGTCTTGTTCTTACAATGGATATAACGACCACGTCTTATTTATGAGTGTTGATGTGTTAATTATGTGATTTGGCTGGACTAGTTTGCACTGCACGATATTTGTAAAAGATGTTCTATTAGACTTCGCTAGCGTGATCGTTCTGTTTGGCGTTACATGTGGTTGATTGCGACCTTTTATTATAACATTATGAACGGATAGCTAATGGTGATCAGTTGTATCCTTTTGTATATACACATGATTGTACGATTTAATAATGTCTTATCTTTTCAGAGATTACTGTACACAAACGTAATGACTATTTTCTGTTAACACAATCTGCTTAGAATGTGTTGGATGACACATTATTAGCTGTGAACTACTCGAGGCACAGATTCATGCAACAGTTTGGCTGCCTAAGCGATTGGATGGAGGAAGGCACACGTCAACACTACGATGACTGGTGGGGACAAGTTAGAAATCAAAAGCTCAAAACAGGGACGAGGTACGAGAGGCTAATTTAGTCAAAATTACAGAGGAGTGATATAGGCATAACAAGGTAACATGACTGGGATGGGTACAGGAGGTATAATGTGCCAAAAGGCAGGGATGAGGTGCAAAGGTATCATTAGGTGGGTACGGCAGGGATGACACTAATCTATACCTAGCCAATAGGGCATGGATAAAAATTTAGAACTGTAGATGTCCGCATAATTGATCTTAATTGATCATGAATAATTTGAATGCACTGAACATTATTGTAATCAGTAAGGTTATAATTTTATGATGGCAGAGGACACTGATGGAGACGTTTTAAGGGGCTTGAAACTTGAAAATGAATATGGAAGAACTTCGTTGATGTGGAAATATGAATGTTAGAATGTAGAACTAATTAAAATCCTTAAGGGGAAGCATAATATATATCTGTTAATGATACACAAAAACATTAGGGAGGGGTGAAGCTTTAAACAAGGACACTGCTACGAACGAACCGGACGCGAGAGGACACTCTACAACCTCTTCGGATCAGCTGGATGAGAACTCCAATCATTGTAAGTAACTCGAACGGGTATTTCATATCTTGAGAAGAGTTCATTGGGATTAATGTGTGACGTTATTTTAACATGCGTCTTAGTTTGTGGGTTGCGATATTTTTTTTGCCTCTAACCCTGTTACTCCTAACCTTGAATCATTAAATTTCTTATCAAACTACTCCTAATTTATATATTTTTTTTTTCGTGGTACGTGTCCCCTGCTTTATTGGTGACGAGGCACTTCTGAGATCTGCTGATCGGGTCTAACTGTATATTGCTAGCAGCGTTAGAGATTTATTGTAGGGCAAGGGCATCTAGGTAGGCCTGCGTACTAAGTTTAATTAGGTAGTTGAAGTCAGTAGCACGAGGATTGCAGCTTAGTGGTAGATAGCCGTTTACACTTGTTTAGCAGCGGAATCTTCAGAAGCTGTCATGTCACCGATAGAAACCTTGCATGTTCGGTTGTCGCTAACGTTTAACCTGTCATGAGGGGACTTCATTTAGGCACGTATCGCGTCACAGCTCCGGTGGAGATGGGACGTCTGCTGATCTAAGCTTAACCTTTAATGTCATGCGGGTGGCATCGCCCTACGGGAGAGGCTCTACGGGGGAGTCTGCATCAACTTCTCGTTGGGACTCCGGTGGAACATGAATGCAAATAATAAATAAAAGTACGGCAGAGGCTGCATTCACTTCGCGTTGGGACTCCGGTGGAAAATACAAGATACTACTACTACTCGTGCGGGTGGCGTATATTCGGGTACCGTCGGCGGAGTGTTGCGAGTACCGTCGGCGGAGTGTTGCGGGTACCGTCGGCGGAGTGTTGCGAGTACCGTCGGCGGAGTGGTGCGGGTGTTGTCGACCGAGGGGGGGGGGGAAGTGCGGGTGCCGGTTTCTGTTTCCGTCGGCGGTGGGTTTCGGGCGCCGTGGATTCGGGTGCTGTCGTCGCGTGGCATCGAGAGAGGCGGCATGAGCCTCTCATCAAGGAGGCACAAGCCTTGCTTCTTGAAATCTTCAGAATTCATCACTAAAGTGTTCAGTGGTAGTGTTATTGGCTCAGTTAAAAACTTGGAATTCTCAAGTACTCTTCTCTAGTCAACTCATTCCAGCTCAGGACAAAAAGAGCTTAATCTTGCTGGAGTCACCACTTCTCCTGGAAGGTGAGTTATCCTTTTTCCACGTATACTGTGTTCTAATTTTGCATCAGGCTGCCAAAAAATTTTCGTAATAAGTATTTTTGCGTCTTCTCACTCAAGAAAGTGCAACATTAATGGGCACGAGTCACGTCTCTGGAAGCTTCAAAACTACCTCAGTCAAGAGCTCTACCAGCGTTTCTTCTAGTTTTGAATCTGCCATATTTTTTCACTGGTAATAGTATCAATTAAGATTTTGTTACACGTTACACTGGTCCTATCATGCTGAACCAGCACCTTTCTTGTAACATTTAATAATGGGATGTTGTAGGGCTGCCGTGCTGGAACTAGTTCGGACGAGATATGGTTTGTGATGATGTTCGGTACTC
This sequence comes from Gammarus roeselii, assembly GCA_016164225.1. Classification (NCBI taxonomy): domain Eukaryota; kingdom Metazoa; phylum Arthropoda; class Malacostraca; order Amphipoda; family Gammaridae; genus Gammarus; species Gammarus roeselii. The sequence continues at coordinate 4,065 of SDVV010036337.1, forward strand.
GTACACAATGAACGTTCGATTATTATTGTTGCCTATACCCACTGCTCTTTAACTAACATTTAATTTCGTTTCTTCTTTCAGGTAGGACCTCGCGTCCGCGAGTACCCACCATCGGTGGTTCTGTTTTCCAGAGGGTCTTCGTAACTCCTCGATCCCAGTCATGGGTGTTCCTGCGGTATGTGAATACTTATGTGTTGTGCAGAAGTCTGTTGTAAAGGTTTTACGGAAATTTTAAACTCCTAGAGGGTATCTTTCGGTTCCTAAACAATTCTATTATAAAGTAGACTGTTTTGTTGCGCGTCATCAAGTCTTGTTGAATGTCTGACAAGGAATAATTTCTCGTGAGAAGGTATCTAGGTCATGTTGAGTGCAGTAGCTGGAGACTATTCGTATTCGGTGACGTCAGAGCGTTCGCACTGATGAAAAATACTTTTGATACGCTAGTGGGGTTTTCCTTTGTTACTTATCCAATGCTGGAAATTAATTCAGGATTACATTCAATTGTAAAGTAGGGTGTATTTTACATGGGGACGCTCTGAAGCATGAACTTATATTCTGAAGCTACTGTACTTCCGTGGTGACGTAACACTGCGGGACCTCCGCTTGATTTTGCATAATAAGTTATTATCTCGTGGGAATGGGTTTATTGGTTTACAGATTGTTTTGGCGCGGGCCAAAAGTTCGAAATCTGAAGAGCAATAGAGCCTTCTCACAGGATCAATAAATATTTTCATTAAAAGGCGGAGGTCTTGCCAACGGGTCAAGGTATGTTCAATGTTTATTGCAGTAGGCAAAGACTTGGGCTAATATTGGGGAGCTTCACGTGAATAAAAGAAATCTGCGTATATCCGACTGTTGATGGTTGTCTAGATATGATTTCTAACACGGGAAATGTATAAACGAAAATCTTAACTTCCATCCATGTTGGCCAGATTTTTTTCAATCTTGTGACACTCCCAAAGCATTGACCATTAGTCTTAGCTACTGGGCTTCCGTGACGCCGCGGGACCTTCGTTTCCTGTAGCTTGATAGTTCACAGCTTCGGGAAAGGGTTTCTTTTCTATGGACCTTTTTGGCTGGTGTCACGCCCATGGAAAACCAGACCGTTCCCGTAGCGATGAATATTTGGCGTGGTAAGGCGGAGGTTCTAGGCCCCAAGGTGATAAAGTCAATGTTTGGTGCAGTAGCACAAGTCTGTTCTCCAATGATGAAGCTTGTACGAGCAATAAAGATACTGTTGTCGACCGGACTTGCTGGTGGTGTCTTGAGTCTCAGCCCTGTTGGTCATGTATTCAGGAATCATCAGTTTCCGGTTGGGACAGATTTTTTAATCGTGACACAGCAGATCTTTGACGAACTCTCTTAAGCGACTGTACTTCCGTTGATGACGCAACGCCGCGGAACTTCTGTTTTCGACTGCAGAATAATGTAAAGCTTCGGGAAAGGGTTTATTTTTCTATGGACAAACTTTTATTTGTGTATGGCGCGTGCCACGTCTATGGAAAAATAGAGCCTTCCCGAGCGATAATTATTTTCAGTTGAAGGCTGAGGTTCTCGCCCTCATGGTACTGGTATCGTTCATGTTGGGTGCAGTGGCGAAAGGTTCTTTGTTGATGTTTGCCTTCATGGCAGTACGAACTACTTCTGTTACCTTGACTTCGGTGTTTCGGTTTTCCTGTATTTACTACTACACGTATGAACTCCACGGGAACACAGTGAACCTGCAAGTCGAGACAGAATAGGAATTTATTGCCTTGTTGCCTGCAACTTTGACGCAATTTCCTTCAGTCTTGTACCTTCGTAGACGACGAATGCCGCAGGACTCGCGTTTTCACGATGAAGTAAGACGCGAGTACTGGGGTAAAATTATGCCAGCGGGGGAGAGGTTTTAGTGAGTCGGGCGTCACCCCTTGGGGTGCTCAGGCCCAACCTCACACTGGCGTGTTTGAAAAGCTTGTTATTGTGTGTCTCGTTTTTTGAACACGTTGCTCCTGAGGGAGTTTCCTCTTCCCGAAGGATTTTTTATCGGTTTTTAAATCACACAAGTCAACATTAAATATTCATACTCCAACTCTCATTTCTTCAAATTCATTCAAATATTCTATTCATATTCTTAAATTCATACAATTGAATAGTTTGATATGAATATCATAATACTAAACAGAAGAGCTCCCCGATAAAATATCCTTCGAAAAAAAAAAAAAAAAAAAAAAGTTCCCATGGGGACCAAATATCGATAACATTTATTATCTCCAATTGTCAATTCCTTGAATAGACAGTAAAGCGGTTATTTCCTATAACTGGTCAGTTCCTTTAATTGAGGACTAGTCTGAGACTTTCCTTGATTTGACGGACAGGTAAATGGGCTTTTAAATTGCCCACATGACTGGGCCTTATTCCATCAGGTTCAGGGGGGATGGGGGTCTAAGCAGGCATGCCTTATTTTTTTCAACCTTTGTTGACTTTTTCTGTAATGTTTTCAGCTTTTTTTAGATATTAATCACGTTACTACTATTCTCACAAGGAAAACTGTGCTTGGTCTCTCCTATTCTAGCTATGTGAGCTATGTGAGCTATGTGAGCTATGTGAGCTGACTGAGGAAACCGGCCAGCAGCGTTGCAATGAGGCCCGTGGCATGGATCTACGTTCGAGCGTAGGGCAGCGTCCGATTTAGCAAAGAACTTTTCGGGTAGATTGAGAAGGTAGGCACTAATCTACCAGTAAATAGGTTGAAATTTGGCTCTAGTCGAGCTGTCGGAATCCGATCCGCAATGGCAGGGCTACTAGGATAGAAAGCTCTGAACAATCACCTGGTATTTTTTTTGTTTCTATACGAATCTCTAACCTACCCTAGCATTACAATGATGATTTGATAGATAGATATTTCTCGACACGTCAACCCACGTTGCGTCCAGCTTCTGTTTTGGCATGCAATAAGTTTCGTTTGTCTGACCGAATAGTTCGTAAATAAGTTTAGACTAGTTTCATAAATAGTTCATATTGAAGTAGTATATTATTGAATAGACAGGCTTAGGACGGTACGTGGATGATGGGTACTCGCAAAATTGAAGCCATTCACCTGTAGATGTTTAGTCTGCATAAATCCATCTCCCTTTCGCCATATTGAGTGAGTACTTCATTGAAAGTCATACTTATTTTTAACTTCCTCTCCATTTATTCATTGATGCCGAATTCATAACGGTGAAGTGAAATTTTTTCCTCCAGTGCTGCAGTCGGCAACATTCGTCCAAAGGCTGGGAGCGAGGCTGAATTGTCATCGCAGCACGTTGGCCCTACGAGAAAGCTGGCTTGCCCTTCGTCGGAGCTGGCCGAGACTCTCTTTAACAGCTCCTGTGAACTTCAACCCTTCGTCAAATGAATCCGCACGTCGGCTAAACCGGGCTGAGAAGGGGCGTGACACGACTAACGGTTGAAGTTGGGCTGCTGCCTGTTGGGGTGGATGGATGATAATTCATTTTATAGATCATAACCACTCGATTTTAGTATTTTATTTTTTCTTCTTCCTTATGCTTCATTATTTTTCTAAGCCTTTTTCGTGATGATACATTTTGCATTGGTTTTAATTATATATATCGAAGTTGGTTGAGACAAGGTGACTCGCGGGACTTGCGAGACTCGGGGTTTCGGGAACCCGGGAGACCAGGATGATTTGGGGGTACCGACTTGGACCTTTCTGGCCCCCTTTGGGACATTATTGTCACCCTTCGGGACCCTGAAACTGTGGGACCATCTTGAGGTCCCTTTGAATCCTGGAACCTTCGCTTCCTCCTCTCAAATCTACGTTAAACCTACTCTGTATCCAAGTTAAACCTGATTGATGTCTGCGTTGGACCTACTCTGTATCACGTTAAACATACTCTGTATCACGTTGGGCCTGCTCTGTATCTACGTTGAACCTATTCGGTATCTACGTAGAACCTACCCTGTATCTACGTTGATCGTATTGGGGTGGATGGATGACATTTCATTTTATAGATTATTAACAATTGATTTTAGTATTACATAACTTCTTATTTCGTGGGCTCGATTATTTTCCTCTGCCCTTTTTCTTGTAGCGTAATTTTGCACTTGTCATTATTTTATATATAGAGGTTGGTTGAGACTAGGTGACCTAGGGAAGAGGGGTACTCGTTGGACCCGCGGGACTCGGGGGGACTCTGTTTCGGGAACCCTGGGACTTGGAAGGCCAGGAGGAATTGGGGGGGACGCACTTGGACCCCTTCTGGGGCCCTTTGGGACTCCCTTGAGACCCTTCGGGACCCTCTTGAGAAACTGTGGGACCCACTTGAGGTCTCTCTGAATCCTGGAACCTTTGCTCCCTCCTCCCAAACCTACGTTAAACCTACTCTGTAACTACGTTAAGCCTACTCTGTAACTACGTTAAGCCTACTCTGTAACTACGTTAAGCCTACTCTGTAACTACGTTAAGCCTACTCTGTAACTACGTTAAGCCTACTCTGTAACTACGTTAAGCCTACTCTGTAACTACGGTAAGCCTAATCTACACGTTAATCCTACTCGGTACCTGCATTAAGCCTACTCCACAAATGTGGTAACCTACCCTGTATTTATGTTTGATCTACTCTGGATCTATGTTTGATCTACTCTGTATCTATTATTGATCTACAGTTTCTATGTTCTATGATCTACTTCGTATCTATGTTAGACCTACTCTGAATCTACGCTAAACAAACTCGGAATCTGCGTTGAACTTGCTCATAATCTACGCTGCACCTACTTGGTCACTCATCAAATGAGAAATTTCACTTTCAGTTTACCATGTTTTACTGGTGTTGCAGAGAACCCCCGCTATAGCACAGATTGGTCCCTAGTTGGTGCTGGGACCTTGAACCGCACGTATGCTTTGAATAAACATTTGTTGTCGAGTAATGTTAACGGTAGAATCACTATAGCCAGCTAATAGTGAAGCAAGAGTGAGCCCTTTGGTCATTGGTGCAAACCAGGGGGCCGATGGAGAGTCGAGAGAAACTATTTTAGGAGGGACCAGCATCCCCAATAGAGCACCGAAGGTCGAGAACATCAGCCTTGCCAATATGACCACCACCACCTCTGTGGACGACGAATGGGGGGACGGCCGCATTGACGAGTTGACCATGAACGTCCAGGAAATATGGAATCGGTTGAACCAAGCGACCAGCCTCTCTGAACTAGAAGCAGAAGTTTTCGCCGCAGAGCCTAGCACAATTGACGTCAGTCTAACGAGACTCAAGGATCACGTCAAGACCATTTTCCTCCATATCCACGAACTAGTTAAAAACAAACGAACAGAAGAACCCGCAACTTATAAAAGTACCTCCACCTCTACATATGACAACTTCGACAACTCTACACCCGCCCAAAATCCCAACCGAGCTCCAAGGGCTGCAAGGAGGAAGCATTAAACACCATTCAATGAACACAACTTGTTCAACAAAAGTCCTAACCTTTCCAGAACACTTGAAGATCACACCGCCCTACGGGGAGTCTTCATTAACTTTGCGTTGGGACTCTGGTGGAACCGGGAAGCTATTCCTACAACCCGAAGATCGCGTTCGACGCCTACGACAGACGGGATATTTGTCCATACACTGCGAAAAGAGCTAGGCTTTTTCCCTGACCGCCCAGTCCTGAGCGTCGCCACCAGCGGCGACGAATGCTTTGCCGTCAGATTAAACAACTTCAAAGCGACACTATTCTCTGCAAAAACAGACTCTGTGGAAAGCCATGCAAAATGGAGCCACACCCGACTTCCTATGGCTGGCCCCGTTGAATGCGAGGACTGCGTTGTCTAAGCAAAGGTTGCACCGCAGATCACACCAAGAAGAGACCACCACAGCCTTAATACTTAAATTCAACTGCCCTACTCCACCAAAATATCTGGGCATTCCCTTCTGCGCCATCAAAACCAAGGTTACACCATTTTAGAGACGTCCGATGCGATGTTATGAATGCCAGACATACAGACACATGGGACAACTATAACTGTAAGCAAAGACTCCGGTGGAACATGGAAGCAAATAATAGATAATTACTCCCAGGACGACCACGACTAACTTGAAGATCTCCAGCCATGCTAATCCGAAGAACAGCACTGATTTTATTGCAACGTAGACGGACACCCCACAGGACACAGACTGCCCAGAGGAGGAGAGGGAGAGAGCGATCCTCCAATACCAGATAGATCATGGGGTCGGGCGACGAGAGGCTGTAATCTCTATGCGTTCTTCCTAAAATAACCCTACCCGGGTTGGGGTGGATGGATGATTATTCAGTTTATAGAAAATTAACACTTTATTTTAGTATTTTAGTATTTCTTCTTGCTTGGGCTCTATTATTTTTCTCTGCCCTTTTTGCATGGTGATTAATTCTGAATTTGTTATATGTATCTAGGTTGGTGAGACAAGGGGACCTAGAGAGTGGAGGTTTTCGTAGGACCCGCGGGACTCGTGGACCCGGGGTTTCGGGAACCCGGGGAACTTGGTAGATCAGGTGGATTTTGGGGGGTCCACTTGGACCTTTCTGGGGCCCCTTGGGACACCCTTGAGACCCTTTAGGACCCTTCTGAGAAACTGTGGGACCCTATAGAGGCCCCTCTGAATCCTGGAACCTCTGCTCCCCCTCCCAGCGCTGTAAAACCCTTACACAGAAAAATGTTTGTGCGATGGATGAGTAGAACAATTAACCATTACAGTCCGCGGATTGTTGGCGCAGAGGGCAAGGGTCGCGTCGAGGCTGGTCGAGGTGCGTCGAGATCAGTCGAAACAGTTTGAGGCGAGTCGAATTGGGCGCGACGAGCCGAAACTGGTCGAAATGATTCGAGACAAACCGAGATGAGCTGAGGCGAGGGGTCTCTGGGGACTCGGGGAGCTCGGGAA
>SDVV010036338.1:0-10960 GCA_016164225.1 Gammarus roeselii
GCCGGGCACATCTGAACACCGCTCATGAGCTCGTGCACTAGGAACCAAGCCAATCAGCCGGGCACATCTGAACACCGCTCATGAGCTCGTGCTCCAGGAACCAAGCCAATCATCAGTATGCTGTAGCTAATGCTATTTGGAGGAACAAAGATTGAAACAGTTGAAACAGTTAAAACAGTTTATTACAACAAGATTGTACAGTTTACATATTATTCCATTTTTCAGTTCTGATATTTCAGGGTACAAAATTGAAGGCCCTATTTAAGCTATTTAGAGCTTCTGGGGCAACCTAATCCTTACATACTAACCTATCGATGTTATCTATCCTAAAATACGTACAAAATAGATGTATCTAGAATTATTTGGCCCTGACACAAACTGGAAACAAACGTACGGACAGTTAAATACCTGACTATTTAATAATACTTGACTATTTAACTATTTAACAAGAGTCCAATTAATATGAAAAGAATGAAAATTCAAATATACTGCAAGGTTGTTGCTCTAATAATTTATCTGCGCCTAACAAGGTTACACATTCAAATGCGATTGAGAGACATTGAGAAAACAATAAAGCGATAATAAATCATTGTAGAACTAGTAAGATGATAAGTATGACTTGATCAGTCTTGACCTAAAGATTAATATGGTATCATTCTGACGGTAAACAGGAGTTAGCGAGTTCCCAATTTTAACACAATTGAATAGTTCTTGATCATAGTTTCTGTGAAAAGTTTTGAACGCGCATAGGGCAATTTGGAAGTTATTTTGATTTTTCAGTTTCAGGATTTTCATGGTTTTAAAATGCTGATAAGTATGGGAATTGAATGGAAGGCTATTTATAGCTCTAATAGCTTTCTGTTGCAGTATAAATATTTTGTCCGTTTTATTTTTGACTGTTCTAGACCAGGCTTCGATTCCGTAAATCAAAAATGGCTGGAACAACATAAAATGAAAGGTTTTATGGACAGATTGAGGGAGGAATTTGTTCAATTTATAAAGAATGCCTATAGATTTAGACAATTTAGATGATATGCTGTCGATGTGATTTCTGAACGTCAGATTTTTGTCAAAATATACCCCAAGGAATTTAGTGCTGTTTCTCTCATGAGTTCTATCGTTTCCAATTTATATGATTGGTGAAGTAAATTTACGCTCATGTGAGAACAATATGTAACTACTTTTTTTGCCATTAATTCAAATTCGGTTTGCAGTTAGCCTCTTGTTAACATGCTCGAATTCCTTGTTAATTGAGGCAGTTAATTCTCTGATGGTTTTTGAACGGATGCAAGTCGATAAAGTATAATCATCAGCAAACAGTGTATACTTGAAAATAGACGATGCGTTACCTATATCGCTTATAAAAATTAGGAATAGCAGGGGCCATAAAATAGAACCTTGAGGAACACCTTGACTAATATTGAGCATAGTGGATTGGATTCCGTTCACAGTTACATATTGTTTGCGGTTGAACAGATATGAAGTGAACCAATCACTAGTTATTCCTCGTATTACATAAGACCTTAGTTTAGATAATAAGATTGAATGATCAACCCAGTCAAAGGCTTTACGAAAGTCGAGAAATAGAGATAATACAATGTAGTCTGAGTCTATGTTTTTTTATAAGTACTGCAGATGACTTAATATAGCTTGAGTTGTATTTTTATTGGCTCTGAAGCTATACCGGGTTTCATGGAGGATATACTGTTAACATTCAGGTATCGGAATAGTTGATTGTGAACTATTTTTTTAAATATTTTGGAAAATAATGGAAGGTCAGAGATGAGCCGATAATTTCCTTTATCAGTCTTATCACCATGTTTGTAAATGGGTGTCACTATAGCAATTTTTTATGTGTTATAAAATTTTCCTTGAATTAAGGACTTGTTCACAATCGAAACTAGGATTGGGGATATAATATTTTTGTTAATTTCCTTATGATACTGATGGGACAACTATTGATACTTCAAGTTTATTTTTTTGAGATAAGATAATTGAGGTAATGTCCTGTGCAGTAACTTGATCTTTTGAGTATTCGTTATTGTCAATTATTATTATTTATAAAGGCTGGTTACATTTATTGTTATGTGGTCTTAGTATGTCACCTTCCACGTTCGTTTGAGATCTTTTTTTGTATTCAGAAAATTTATTTCCGTATTATTTGTATTTTTCATTTACTTTGTAAATCAATATATTATTCAGAATTACAAAGATAATATTATGCCAGAATCATAATTGTAGGGGTTTGTGATGCAGATATTATCTATTAGGGTGGCCTTATCTGACTTGGTCTATTCTAGTTGGTTTTGATATCAGTTGTAATTATGCAATGCTGCATTGAGCTTGAGAGCTCTAAAGCATTACTGTCGCTATCGTAATTCATAATATCCATATTAAAATTTTCACATATAATAAAATGATCAGTTTTTATGTTGTTACACGATTGGATAAATTCATCGAATTTGTTAATGAATAGATTAGGGTTAGCAGATGACGGTTTGTATGCTGTTGCTATGATCATAAATATATTTTTCAGTTTAATTTCAACTAAAATTGTTTCGATGGATGGCAAACTGACAGTACAATAGTAAAAAAAAATCTAGGTATATTTATAAGAAATATAGGTGCTGATTGCTCCTCCTCGTCAACCATCAGTTCTGAATGAGTGAAAGGAGTTATAGTTTTTAAAATGAATTAAATCTTTTGTGTACTCTGTGAGCCAGCGTTTTGTGAAGCTGATTACATCGAATTTACAATTTAATGATTGGATAAATGAGAAAAATGTCACTTTTAGGTAATAGTGATCTGATGTTCTGGTGTAACAAAGGAAAAAAATTCCGGACATTTTTAGTATTGCAGTCTGATCTGTTAAAAGTATCTGCATTATAATATTCACTCCTCCTTTCAGTATTCAAATCAGGGTAAAGAACATTCAAATGGTTGGTATCAGGGTCGATAAAGTCTGACAAATTATTGTCCAGGCTCATTGAAACAGCCAGTATCTAACCTAAGAAGAGTAAAATAATACAAGAAAGTTAACACAGTAACTTCTTTAAGAAATTAAGAAGATCCACGGAGATATTGAACTAAAGTGAGGCTCCTCCGCACCACAGGAAAAACCAGGTACAAAGTCTGGTAGCTACAATTAATTAATATACCAATGACTGTTAGCTATGAAAAATTTATTAAACAAACAAACAAGTGAAATGCATTACTGCACAAGATAATGAACGGCAGTTTTGTATTATTGTTACTTTGTATAGTATTGAGTTGCTGTTGATAATGAGGACAAGCACTTTTTAATTTTGCACGAATAACAACAGAATGAATTAGTTAGCGTCTTTCAGCAACTTAAACAGGAGAAAAAGAGTATTAATTGATTTTGAAAGAATCTAAGTCCCTTTTGACGTGATGGGATTTGTAGCTAGATGAATCAGTTAAAGTCATTCAACATTACCAAAAAATAGATTACAATAAGGGATGAAGGATACAGAGGTTACTGTGCACGTGTAGGCCAGTCCTTTACATATTTATCGGATGTACAGCTGATGTGCTGCATCAGGAGTTCATCCAACACACGCCGGCTGTTGACCACCTCACGTCGGAACTTGGTCTGCTGTCTTTGTCGAGGCTCTCCTGGCATTGGCACGTAAGCGCTCACGTTGCCATCGTAGGACCGGGGTGTCCTGAACGCATCCGAGTGGTCTCCTCTAGCCTTGCGCAGGACAAACATCACTCTCGAGCGGGTGGGGGCCAAACTTTCTTTGACGTAGAGAGGTGGCGAGAATCCATTTCAGCAACGATGTAAATTTAATTTAGGGGGCCCCAGACGATTGGTTAGACGCACTATAGACGCACTGAACGCAAAATGAAGGAGGGAGCGTTAGTGTATGGTGAATATTTTCGTCCAAAGGAGTTGATCCGAAGGTGCAAATATTTGGAACAGTAAATGTAAATGTTTAACTTAATCTCGAACCACAGCACGTTACCTCTCTACTCCAATCGCATCTTCGAACCAGTCAGCAATTTGCATACATGACAACGTCTCCTGTCATACTGCACAGGGCGTTCAACAAGTGGGTGTCAGAGTAATGAAGGGGCTTGATCAGAGCCCAGACCTCAACCTAAATCAGAACCCATGGTAGGTTATTGGAGACACAGTTAGAGACATCAACCTTCAACTGAAAAATGCTCATTGGTCATCATAACCGTAAGCACAAATATTCAATGTCCGGAAAGAAACTGCTTCCTGTCACCGAAAAGAGAGATCTAGATGTCATCATTACGAACGACTTGAAAAGTAGCAAGCAATGTAACGACGCTGCTGAAGAAGGCAGTAAAATGTAGGCATAATATCCCAAACTATCTCGTTCAAGAGAAGATACAGTATTCTTAAGTTCCAAATGCATTTGTTAGACCACACCTTGAGTATTCCTGCCAATTCTGGTCCCCAGATCTTAGGCAAGAAAGTCTTAAATTGGAGAAGATTCAATGTAGAGCTACCAAACTTTTCCCTGCGATGCGCAATAAATCGTACGAAGACAGACTGCGCGAACTCAATTGTTCCCCAACCTTCTTGTCGTCGCGGACCGGGCAACGTTTTGAAAAAAAAACTGCGGATTACTAGAGGTAAAGTTTAAAATATTCATATTATGACACTAATATTCGAAATTTTCTGTCCTCCTGTAGACGATTTCGTTTTCAAAAAAAAAAACTTGAATTTTAATTAAAAGTTCTTGGAACTTGAATGAAGAAGAGGTTTATAAGAGTTTATTGCCTCACTAGAGATGTAGTAGCAGATATCTATGCAGATCAGAGTAGATTTTACAATATTATCCATTTCAATAAAACAAGATTCCCAATAAAACACCAATATTGTCTGTTGACACTTCATATTTGAAGAAGTTAAGTGCTTTATTTCTGTCTCTATCTTAGAATATTTTCTACCGCACCTATAAGAAATTTATTCTTACTTGCTCAACACACAGATCGGAAACGCATTAACTGTAACAGAGAGTATGAAGTGCGACGCATTTGGGTGCGACTGAATATGAGTAGTGTATATAACCGCGAAACGGCCTATTGAAATATTATAGATAGGGATAAAAGAGCCGGTCGGGGTTGGGCGCAATGCATGCAACCTTGACTAAACCGGTCCGTACGGGGGTTAGCGCAGAAACGGGGTGGGCGGGGGAGCGGAGGGTACCGGAACTGGTTTGACGCGGAAGAAGCGGACAGCCGGATTGCTGGAAACGGGTTATATATTTACATAAGGTTATTAGCATTTCAATGCTTGTGGGGATATTGAAACTTCGTTGCTTGCATAATGCACGTTCACTGCTGTGTCCTCTGAATGTTTTTTTAGGGGATATTGACAAACATACATTTATAGGATTTTTATTGACAATAATTTATATCGATCATTTTATATTAAAAAGACTCACTTTCCGGACACCTTCATGAGGAATTTTCAACCTCGATATTATTTTCTACGTTGCTCGCTGTTGTTCAATTTTACATGTGGCATAGAATCAATTAGTTTATGCTATTTTTTATCCGATTGTGTTGATCAGTACCTGCGCTAAGCTTTACTTATTTCTACAGTATCTCCTCCATTCGTCTTTCTATGCTGTGAGATTTCCGAAGAAGGAAAATAGATACAATATTTACAGGATGATTGAATCATTCCTAGAGAACAATCACTTATGAGTATAATTGACTCAATCGATGTTTGATTGGTGGGTTCGTTGCGGTAGGGGGCTTGGGATATTTTTGTATGTTTTGTTCATTTATCACTATATATTCTTTTATAGGATTAGTGTGATAGGTATGTCTTATAACTCAATTTTGCAGCCTTAGTGTGCGAACGGCCGTGTTTGTACTAGCCTGATGGTAAGATTGCCGGCGTGATTCTGTGTTTCCCATCCAATGATTTCATGTGAATATATTATCTATAAGATTAGTATGGATTATTAGTATGATTATTGGCGAGTTTAGGTATGTATTGTGGGATGATGCAGCACCTTTGGTCGAGAATCTATTTTCCCCATATTGCATTACCCAGTTTTGAAACAGTTATATCAGTATTCCATTGACGCGTTTTTCCAATAGCGAAAATACCTAAACGATATGGATTTACAGTAAGTTAAAATATTATGTTATGTATACTTAGTAATGATCGATTGATTTATGTTGAATTTGAGCAGTTTTTGGAATTTCGATCAGTTAACTCATACAGTTTTAGGCATTTTAGTGTATAATAGGCTTGAAGCATTCATGTAGCAAGCTATTTCAGACATAATTGCTAGGTTGTTGCATCATTGTGGTAGTTTTATATGTATATATGACTCATCAATTACGATTAAACCGTGGTTACTTTAGTTAAAGAGATGTTCATTCAACCCTGTTATGGACTGATGTTGAGGCTAATTTCACTAGATTTTGTATGTTCTATTCCGTATTTACTATAGGTTTCAGTTACGTCGCTTGCATGTCTTGGTATCTTATTTACTTTTCTTATTTGTTTGGTTATATGCTTGTTCATTCTCATTCATCACGTTTAATGTATGTTTTGGGTATGGTAGAAAATTATTCTTCTTGCTTTGTTTTATCTCGTGAGATTCAGTATAGGTCTTTCAGTTATGTAGGTTCTCTGTTGAATTTCCATCTTCAATGCAATTTGTTGCTTATTAATACAATATCAGTATATATTACGTATGTATCTACATTATAGAACATTATTTCAGGTCTAATTTAGGTACATTTTGTTCATTCATAGTGATTTATTTATCTTCTTTCATCCTGATACAATATTTGACGTGGTTATTATAGATATAGAACAGACGATTTGTTACAAATTTGGTGTTGCTGTTAGGGTATTGTATATTCTGTTTATGCCTGGTTGTGTAAATGGACCGATTTATTAGGATGGATACCATAATGTAGTACAATTTTTATGTGAATTATAGCAGAGTAGAAAACCTTATTTAGCTATTTATATATTTATTGTTGATGTTATGTTTTTGTTCCACGAGAATCATAGGAATGTATGTTTAAGAGGTGCAAGTCCGTACTGCATCTTTGTGGAATTTTCGTTATTGATCCCCTGCAAATGTGTAGTTTAACGTTTAGATGATAATTTACTGGATCGATGGGTCCTAGTGTAGAGGTGATTTACACTCTTTGGTTGCCATTTTGGAGTTCATCTATGTTCAACGTGAATTATGTATGGCCTTGTAGACGTCGATCTCAAGTTCCATGGGCTTGTAGTGTTTTACTTATGTCATCAGTAATCAGAACCCCAGCTTTTTATAGCCTCACACTCTCTGAGACTCATTCTTGACCACTGTACATGTGTCGAGATTTTGATTATGTCCAGGGTGTATCTTTGTTCGAGGCTGTTCAGAGACGATGGGTTTATAGATGCGAGGTACGTCTGTGGCATCGTATCATGACTGTAAGTTACCTCTAAATTTGTTATATATCAGTGGTAGATTGCTGAGAAGTGTCCTAGTGAAGCATTATAGAGTTCATTTTTATGACACAGTAGGCTTGGATTTGTACTCACAGACGCATAGCAGCAGTTAGGTCTAGGAATTTATTATAGATTTGAATGGTATATTAGTATAAAATACATTAACTCAGCGTAAAATGTCAGTAATTTTCGGTATGACATATGTTAGTATACGATCTTAGTCATGAAGCAGATCACGTCGGATATTGGAGTAGGGTTCATCATCTGGGTGCGGTAGGATACACCGTATATAATAGTGAATCGTTGTTGCTTAGGGTAGTGTAGGAAATCATATACAACTATTTTTTTTAGATGTTGGTGTAAATTTTGATTTGATATCATAGGAACATATCGGTATTCGATATAAATTTGCCTATTTTCATGGGATGATGGGTATAAAATACGCTCATTTGTGTGTACTCCCAGAGGCATAGCATCAGTTAGGTCTAGGAATTTATTATAGATTTGAATGGTATGATAGTGTAAAATAACATTTTCCACATTAACTCAGCGTTAAATGTCAGTTATTTTCGGTATGGCTGTTATGTTAGTATTCGATCTTAGTAATGAACCAGATCACGTCGAATATTGGAGTAGGATTCATCATCTGGATGCGGTAGGATACACCGTATATAATAGTTAATCGTTGTTGTTTAGGGTAGAGTAGAAAATCTTATTTAGCTATTTTCTAGAAGTTGGTGTATATTTTTGATTTGATATCATAGGAATATATCAGTATTCGATATAAATTTGCCCATTTTCATGGGATGTTGGGTATAAAATACGCTTATGTGCATGAAATGATTCAAAAATTTGGTGTGTTTCCCCTCTTGACATTGGATTCGGGTCCGGTTCCATGTTACCTTGGAGAACTATTCTACCGGATTTGTGTTGAGTGTTATTGTTGAAATTTCTTCAATAATTGTATGTACATCTCAATTATGTTATCCAATCGCGGGTCTTTGTTACATGCTTTTTCCCGCAAGTCTTACTTTTAGAAATGTTTGTATTTCGTTTGCAGTTTAGCCACTTAGAAAGTTTTGATTAATTCAGTCTTTTGTTATGAGACTGCGTTCCCATTCAGAATATTTGATTTTTTCGACCATTCACCAGATCCACTTTAAAATTTTCACTGAAGGTCTGTAATGATGGCCATGATCCTAACTCATTCTAACCTAAAATTACCAAGTATTGCATATTATTCCCCGTTTCCTACATATGTTAGGTATTTTTCTTCATTGATTTAACCTTCATCCTTATCAAATCTAACCACTTGACCCTGTAGTTTAACCAATCTTTAGCAGATTGTGTGCCTACATTTTTATATATATATTTTCACTTCGCTTGTTACAAGTCCTGTAATATCGACCAGTTCCGAGTAATGTTAGGTCATCGCTCGTTTGTGGACTTTCGTATTCAAAACGTTTATGTAAGCTTACCCCATACGACAGTGAGTGTTACGAATGTTAAAGCGTTAGCATGATTTATGTACGGTTTTAAAGTTGGAATATGATTTTTTTTTGTAGTGTTGGACGTTTTGCTCCTTCCATTTTCGTCTTTTATATCAAATTTTTAGTAAATCCACTCTAACAATTTTTTCATACAGATCTGCATTGTAAGGTCAGCAATCCACAAAATCTAGGATATAAGCCATGTCAATGTTAGGTACATAATTAGCGAAATATATATCAATGTACGATAACATAGATCAAATATCGATGAATGCAAAATGGGTTACCATACAATGACGAATACATTATTACCTAGGCAACTTAACCTATTCTATCCAATAGTTATGTATTTTTTAATCAAGTTTGATGGTAATGTATGATATTGTAAGGTATGAATCTCTCCACTAGGGCTTTATATTTATCATATCAAAAGCAGTTGAATACATTTTCTCCAATTTAATCCAGCAAAAAACCATCAGCAGATGTTCGGATTCCAGAATTTATTGATAGCTCTGTTACATGTTCGGATGAGACTCAGCAGGTAAGATCCAAGAGAACTAATGCACTTTAATTTGTTACATTTTTAATGTGGGTCAGCTGTACGCGATGTTAGGTTCAAAGATCTAGTCAATCTAACCAACTTATCCAATAATTTTATATTTTTCATTCAAGTTTGATGGATATTTATGATATTTAGTCATTATTTTGTGCGGCTCTATTTTTTCGTAGTTTTTCTTCTTATGTCACACACCAGGTACACACATTCACGCTTAATACGCTTATTCGGGA
This sequence comes from Gammarus roeselii, assembly GCA_016164225.1. Taxonomy (NCBI): domain Eukaryota; kingdom Metazoa; phylum Arthropoda; class Malacostraca; order Amphipoda; family Gammaridae; genus Gammarus; species Gammarus roeselii. The sequence continues at coordinate 9,754 of SDVV010036338.1, forward strand.
ACCGGGCATGGTATAAGGATGTCGTATACAGGGATAGTTAGCGATACAATGTAGACACACACGCACACACACACACACACACACACACACACATTTTGATTGCATTTACAGGATCGGTTAACATCTGAGGCACTTTAACTCTGTTATATGTTTTTTTCCATTAGAACAAAATCCCTTGTTATTGTTACAAGATATTTATTGTGGACCACCTTCACGTCATGAATGGTAAAAATAACTAAGCATCTTAACCTATCCTATCCTTTTCTATCCAGGAATTATATAATATCGATCGAGTTTTCGTGCATAAATTTGTTACTTTTTTATCGATTTATGATATATTCATTTTCATCCTCCACTTGGCTCTACGTTTTGATCTAGCTTATTCACACCCATCAAAACCTAACATAACCTAACTTTATGTATGGTGTTCAGTCATTGCTATACACATATGAAGCCCTCCAAACGACTCTAAATAATACTTCAACATGTATGCTATTTATTTTGTTGTCACTCTCATCCCATATAAGTTAGCAGAGTGGACCCATTTTCAATCTTAGATGGTTTGAATCTTACGGGTAATTCATATTATTTTTGATTTTGACACAATTCTACGTCATTCTAACATATTATTCACACCCATCATAACCTGACCTGACCTTACGTACGGTATTCAGTCATTGATATACACATATGAACCCCTCCATACAACTCTAAATATCACTCTAACATACATAATATTTTTTTCGTTGTCACTCTCGAGTCATATATGTTACCAGAGAATCCCACATTTTCAAACTTTGATGGATTGAATGCTACAAGTATTTCAAATTTGTATTCAGTTTCATAAAAACGGACACATAGTCTCACACCATGTTTTTCTTTATTTACTTCAATATCCCCGCTTAACTCTACATCCTTTGACAACTTGCATCTCTGAATTTTCATTTTTCTCTTGCCTATATTTTTCTTATCCTTAACGATGACTTCGTTTCAAGATCTGATCGGACGCTGATTTATATCATACCATTCTGTAACACATCTAGATCATTTACCTCGAGCTAGGTTTTCTGGCATCATATCAAACCTTGAAACATATTTTTGCTACTGATTTCAAAGATTCGATGTTTTCCCTGAATGTCACGATGTTCACAATTCATTACTTAACTTCCGAGTTTAGGATAATATAAACATTTAATCAGGAACATAC
>SDVV010036339.1:0-10960 GCA_016164225.1 Gammarus roeselii
AAAGATTAATATATTGATAAATTGATAAGGGGAGTTTGCATTTTAAAAAGCATAGTAGGCAGTACACATTGTTTAGCTTTTATCAGTGGTCTCATCATTCTTCTTGTTCTCGTAGAAGTTTCGTACGCGGGCGCCTGCTGGCCAGACATCAGACGATTTCAGCCGATTAATTTGCTGGTCGCTCGCGCTAATCTTATAAGCGATTTTTTTTCGAGCTCCTTCAACTTTTCTACCGTGTGGTAGAAAAGTTCAAGCTCCTTCTACCGTGTGTATACACGGTCATCTTCTGTTTGCCGACGCACCACACTCAATATTTGCTGGTCGGTGATGTCGCCGTAGAGAGAGACTTGAATGCTGCTTGTTTGTGTTGGGAAAGCCCCAACAGTAGTCCTACGACTAGTTCCAATCAGATGCTTTGTGCTTTTTTCTTCTTGAAGCTGGCCGTATTTTAGGTCAATCCCCTACTCTTTGGCTGTCAGTTGCTTGTGCTAGCTAGCCTGACAAGTCTTAATTACGTGTTTACCCGCGTCTATCCCGTAACGTGCACATCACCTTCCTATAATGCCCAACAGTCCATATAACGACAATCAACCGATCATCCCATAATGCTAGGCTCACCATGACATGATGCTCTACCCACCATATCATGTAATGCTTGTCCCACCATCCCATTAGTCTCGTCATATCATCCCATAATGCGTGCTTGGCTCATCATCCTCTGCTGCGGCCACCATGACCTCTTTAATGCTCGGCCCAATGACCCATTATGGTCCTAACCCAGAATAGCGCTCAGGTGTTGGAATAAAATCCCAGGGATTCCGGTGCGACTCTGTGTTCCGGCCTTGCTACTAAATGAGGGTATTGTTTTGATTTATGGAAATAGTTTACTCGTTGTCCAGCGTTGCTTATGACAGTGGGTTGCATCAAAATTTTTTGAGTCAGTGCTTATTGGGAGTTTGTTTATAAATATTTTAGAAGATCACGGCGAATAATGGAGTCCGGAAATTGGAAAAACAATGTTTATCAACACCTTAGAGTGTGCTAGAAATGGAACTTAAATCAAGGTTGGAATCTGTCTCCGAAGTACAGTTAGATTGCTTAAAAGTTTGACTTCATTATTGATACGTGTAGAATACAACTCGCCTTAGTTGAAAACAACTTCAACAAACTCGTATGACCTAGCCTACTTTTTATTTCAATATTACATCGTACTTAACATTTTAGGCCTTCTAGACATGCTCCCAAATGGTCCCTATATTCTGCGATCGTTTACAATGGCACCGGCAATTAGGACGATTCCCTCCACTCACGTTTCTGGGCATTCCTGGCTACGCACCTGTTGCCGTGATATACATAAAGATATACCGGCCTTTGTATTCTCATAAGCTTATCCATTTTAGTTCAGCCCGTCATTCCATAATCCAGATAAAAAAAATTATCTAGTAGAATACTCCGTTTATATCAGTGATCAAAATTGACAAGTGAACCCTTGATCAAGCAATTTTTTTCTTTTATAATTATAAACACTATTCAATGATGAAGGTTCTATTAAATTTCACACCAGACCATCGATTTGACCTCATATGCACAAAATATCTAGTATGGAAACATCAATAACATTGACAAAGGTAAATCTTGAATACATTTTCCTTCTATTTGTTCATCCTGCCAAACATGTCATTTTCGTAGTTCTTTAAAACCTGATCAAACTTTATTTTTGACGGAATAGAATATGTGTGCTACCTACCTAATTCTCCATTCGAGTTTACCGTAGTCTAAAGTAAGAAAGTTGTTCCACCTCCTCCATTCTTCTTCAAAACCGACCATTCTTTCATCCCTTATAATAAGCTCAGAGGAAAATGTCCTCCGAAGTTCGACGGTTAAGAGCAACACATGCAAAGGATTTTTTTCAAGGCCGGGTTGATGGCAACTTACCTCGTATGAGACAAGAGTGAAAGCATCTCCGTATATATATGATGAAATATTGGGAAGCATGGCCATGGCCCCCGCATCGTTAGATGATTTGTAATTAAGCTACTATTAGGTAATGCGTGCGCATATCTTGATTAATCGGAGCCTTTCATCATTGTGCTTGGGGCGCCGTCCATAATGGCCGTATCATCGTCTTTTGCGGCTAACGTGTACTGAACTAATCAGAGCCTCTCATTAATCTTCATGGGGTGAAGTCCCTAATGACCGATAATATTAGTCTATGACCGGTTAATGTGTACTGAACTAATCAGCCTCTCAACTATTTGCTTAGGGAGAGCGTAACGAGTGATTGTCATCGTCTATGGCCAGTCAGTTTGTAATAAACGCAGTAATCTTGTTGAGTCTCAAAACGCTTTGGCCTCTTCTTGCAATGTATAATTGTATGCGGCTTGCAGTTTGATATTGAAGGCACTGAAATATTGTGCTCACATCGACTTTACTTACCGCCGATCCTAATATGACCACTCGACCAAAACATTCCCTACATGCGTGAATGACGTCACGGACTTTACTTGGTCAATCTGTCTCCCGTAACCGTGAAACGACATTTTATTTTCTCTTTCATGAAATTCGGACCGACGCCTAAGTCGTCAAAACAGACGCCGCACTCCCAGCCCATATTTGACTACATCGTGTTGCCGTATTATGGTCGGTACAAACTCTTACCGTACAATGACATAATATATTGGGAATCGTATCCGTAACAAGAAACGGTCTTGTTTCAAGAAGAAAATCTATATGAGCCTGTTCCAGCAGACGGCGATCTAAACCAGCGCCGGAGTATTGTAAGCGCTGGACATAATGTAGGCTGTTAACAGCTTTTCGTGAGGTACCGACACATACCGCCCTCATTAGATAGCACGATTTTTTGGCGTTTGTGGGCTTATTCAACTAAAAACTATCTTAAGAATAGAAATAGAAATAAATTGAAGGTTAGAAAGTATATTTTGACACCTAAAAATGTCCCTGACGTCCCACAACATATCAAGCATGTTCAAAACACTGTTACTTGTTACTAGTGAAAATGTGAATTGAAACGTTCAGCTCATTATTAGAGCTATTAACATTTTAAATCACATCTTATACCAGAACATGCTTCTTGAATTCTCTGTTTGAGAATCTTTTGCTGCTCCAATCAAATCTTGTACGCATAAAATAATCGAGTTCGTCAAATAAACGGTTGAAAATGAATTATTCGGAGCACTCGAATTCCTTCAATCAATCGGAGCACACAATTTTCCGGTAGCTTAGAAGATATGCATTCCTGAATCAACGTAATTGATCCTGCCTAAGCGCAACCCACGGTAATTGACAAAGAAAGAAGCGAGTTTTGGAAGTACGTCCATAAGTGCGATGGCAGTGAAATTTCAGAATTTTTTAATACAAAGTAAATGGTTTGTCCGCAAATTTTTCATAAAGTGGACTTGATGGCGGAGGACTTCAACACATTTTACACGTCTATTATATTACTTGTAATTTACACTTCCCCGACAGATGGCTGCGAGGCTGTAACATGATGTGTAATGAAAACCGAATAGCAATAGAATGAACTCGCTGAGCAATTGCCGACGCTGAGATTCATTTGAACGACTCCAATGTTCAAATAAACTATATTTATCACATTATACATCAATAATACCACACATTTACTTGCGGACAGCCGTCAGCAAATTAATAAAACACATTATACTGATTGATGGGCCGTCGATCATCACGAATATTAACTGTGCGGAGACGAATTTCTGCAATGAACATCCGCTCGCATGCCAACAATGGAAGCGTGCCTTGTAGTTTTTGTGTTATGATTAGTTTTTTATCTTCTGATAATAACGCAGTTGTGCGGAGAAAACAGAAGTGGACTATTTCAAATGAATTACCCAAGCGACAATGTTTTTCAATACACTCTCTGTGAAAGATGTAAAAAATCACGAAGTTAGTGGTCCAATTTCAGTAACTTGTACGTTCAAGCAAGGAGAGTAGCCTTGGCATGAACGAACAAGTTAAATCAAATCCTCCTGAGTACCTACTATTATCTTGATGCAAACAAACCACACTGAACACCATTCTGAATGTGATCAAAATCTTTGTTGATAACTCCATTCTAAAAACGAGATTTTATCCAAGTGCAAGCCAATAACGGACCTGTTTTGATGAGCTTCGTCTGGTGTTCTCTCCTCCACAATCAAGAGTTGGCCTCATGGCTGTCCAGTCGCACCGCTACTCATGCCAGTACAAGTGGTTTTTCTGGCTTTGTATTTTTGGTGCTCATCGACGGCTTAGAGCCTTTGGTTAGGAGGGGAAGGAGGATATAGAGAGGGGGTGCAAGAAGAGGGTAGAAGTCACAACGGGGGTTGTGAGGGTGTGGGGGATGGTGTAGTAAAGTAGAGTATAGGGGTCAAAACGGCCATTGAAGAGATGGGGAGTGAAGTGTGAGGATAGGTGTGGCGGAAGGGGAGGATGTAGCAACAACGACCATTGTAGTGAGGGCGAGTCAAGTCTGAGAAAATGTGTGGCGGATGGGGCAACAACGACCATTGTAGTGATTGCAAGTGAAGTCTGAGAAGATGTGTTGTGAACGCAGTCTTTACAAGCATTGTAGTGAGGGCGTGTGAAGTCTGAGGAAAGGTGTGACGGAAGGACGGGATGTGGTCACTACGATCATTGTAGTGAGGGCGAGTGAAATCGGAGAAAAGGTGTGGCGGAAGTGGGGGATGTGGTCACTACGACCATTGTAGTGAGGGCGAGTGAAGTCGGAGAAAAGGTGTGGCGGAAGTGTGTGATGTGGTCACTATGACCATTGTAGTGAGGACGTGTGAAGGCTTAGGCGAGGTGCGGCGGAAGTTGCGAATCGGCCTTGCTTTATCAAGACGCTGCGGCTAATGCACGGCTGAGCTTCTAGGGCGTAGCTACCATACACTTAACAAATCAACCTAATACTACAATCCTTATTCTGTCTTCCCTGAGTAAAATGAGTTGAAAGAACATTTGCTCTGATAGGAGGTGTCCTTGTTTACAGTTAACACATCAATGGTTCGGCTGCATGGACTCCTATGAGTCGGTAGCCTGGCAATATATCCAGTTTACATTTTAAATGACGAACAGAGTCGCTTACTAAGTTGAATGGAGACTGCAAGAGCATGTTCGTGTTTATCGACAGTGCAGCTTGGGAACCTGCAATAGAGTTAAAATTGTAGGGAAATGATGTATGAATATTTTGATTTCAAGCTTTTAGTAGAAATGTCTAAATTCATCGAGATACTACTATTGCATCGGAACTGAAACACACTGTGATGATACTAACGATGATGTAAACCTGGCATCACACGTGACACATTTTGTTTCTAATTTTGAAAACAATAATCACAATATCATATAATAGTTTTTCAGGCATCTTCTACTCCTATCGGTCAGCCTTTTCCTAACGTCATCCATCCTCGCCTTACGTCATCCATCTTTTCCTAATGTCATCCGTCCTCTCTGACGTCATCCATATTTTACCAACGTCATCCGTCCCCCGCCCAATATCTGAGTTATTTTGTTGCGGTTGTCTCATCTATCAATGAGGAAGGAGGCTTAATGATGAGGTGATCAATATCTTGAACGGAGACCCCTTCTTGGAGTGGAATTTAAATGACAAGAGAGCGACGAATTTCTTGCTAAAAGATATAGTCAAGGAACTCGGTTCAGGTCGGTATCTTGGGTACTGATTATATTGTTCTTTTCATGAGCGAGACACTGAATATCATACCATAAACTACAAGATTGTTATCACCCTAATTTTAATGCATTTGATCCCCAGCATTGTCGCGTAAAAGCAATTTACACCAGAGTACCATGAATAAATGCATTTTTTTTATGGATCTAACCGGATGTAAGACTCAATATTATCATTCGACTCGCAAATATTAGTTATATTTTTAAGTAATTTCATTCACATTTGCAGTAGGTTATGTGATTACTTGGAGTTTTATTATGTAAAACTATTAATTACTTACTTCGAAAACCTTTGAAAATTGTACGCAAGTTATTCTTCCAGTTCCGTTATTCGGCACGCCAATTAATTGGATGGTTCAAATGACGGACAATGGATGGTTTGACAGGGTTACCTTGCTAAACATACGCTTGCAAGTACAAGAAATCGCGACTGCTTGAAATCATCTTGACGTGTCAGCCACGGCAATACATTGCTCAGGATTTTGAATCTCAACTAAATTTCCTCATATTCATTGAAAGCCGTTATTAGTTTCCAAAACCGACAAGCCTCACATTTTCACTAGGGCAAGGTGACTACATTTCGAAAACAAGGGAATATTCCGTAGGCAATATGGTATTCCGATAAATTCCATTAGCAAGTGTGTTCACAGTTCCATTTTATGACGCATTGTTGTTGGTAGGTATATAATACAGAATATCAATAAAAAACGGCACCAGCCTACTATTTATATATTCAGAATGAAAGTCGATAAACTAAGCCAACTCACTTGTATTCTGGTCTATAACGTCATTGGAAACAACCACTTTACATATATCAAACACAAGCCGATTGTTCTAATTTCATCATTTTATCGACACGTTACAACGGAAGTGAAATTCTAATTATGTCACTTTGCATGCGATAAGTCCATTTCGAACGAAGCATACAATAAATACATAGCTTGTATGCTTGTTTGTAAATAGCTCTACTTTCTCTTATTTAAAAATTGCCTGGGCATTGCATCAACAGAGCTAAGTCTGTAGAATTGTTCAAACTATATTGTGTGTAACAATAACGAGGGACACATAACCTTACTTCCATCAAACACAAGCGTACATAGTTGACGCAATGGTTGTTGTTGCTCAACCCCAACCCACGGCCAGGAGCCATGGCCAGCGCAAAACCCGACGTGTGTGTGTGTGTGTGTGTGTGTGTTGGGAGTGCTACTGCGGGTGACAGGCCTTATATTAGGCCTGCACCCCTGAAGGTATTTGATGCTGTCACGCGGGGGCTCCCATAGATCACTCACTGACGTGATGTTATGTTGGAGCCTGCCGGGTGTAATGGTTGGGCACGACGTCATAACGTGCTCGACCGAATCGGGTGAGCCCCGGCACCGCAAGCAGAGATCGGAAGGAACGTTTCCCAGTCCATGGTGGTATGATTGTAAACCAAGTGGTGCCCGCACCGCAGCCTCGACAAGTGGACCCTGTCACCCCTGGAATGCCCCAACTCCTCCACGTCCAACCCAAGCGGGTGGCTCTGCAAGAACGTGTTGACTCTGTGCTCATCTAATGCAAGAGCTGTTAAGTGTGTGTGTATCTTTTAGTGCATAGATGTGTTATCTGTAGGTTCACGAATGGTCGCATAAAGAGAACCGAAGTGTGTTGCCGGTGTGTTATGTAGGTGTCGGTTTGTTGGACGAGGTTAAGTAGGTTGTGGCAGGGGTGTGCCAGGTCTGAGATCTTGTTGAAGAATTAGGTCCCTCTCATATCAAGATGATGCTTGAGAGGGAAGACCTTGGTTTCTTCATGCAAGTGCGGAATGGGAGTAGTCTGTGTGCAGCCCATTGTGATGCGCAAGGCCGTGTTCTGTATCCATTGCAGGGAATTAATATGTGTGGGTGCAAGTTCCGAGGACCAAGCGGTGTTTGCATAGGATTGAATTGTTTGTATAGTGTTGTACAGTGAATTGTTTGTATAGTGATGTAATAGATTCCTTGGAGTGACCATAGTAGGTTATAGTGAGTATACGAGACACGTTCATCCTGGGTCTGGTTTTGGTGCCAAAGTTGGCTATGTGAGGTTTAAATGTCCTCCCCGTGTCATAAGTTACTCAAAGGATGGTTGTTGTGGGGCTATGGGGATTGGGGGTGTTGCTGAGCGTGACATACGGGTGGATGCGGTGTTCACTGTTATCCGGAGTTAAGAGTGTGAGAGACGACTTGCTTGTGGACACCTTCATTCTGTTGTCCAGCAGCCAGACTCCAAGATAGTTCAGATACTGCTGGAGGTGTGCAGCTGCGGTCGCGTGTTTGTGGCGTTGTGTAATTATTGTGAGGTCGTGCGCGTATGAGCTGATGTGGGTGATGGGTTCTGTTGGAATGGGTAGGTCGTGCATAAAGACATTGAAAAGGGAGGAGATAGCATGGATCCCTGTGGGACACCATCGGGGAAGTTGCGGATTCGCGAAGGGTTGTTGTTGTTGACAGTGTGTGCATGTCTACCGGAGCGGAAATTAGCAAACCCCTTCTTATAATTTGGATGGATGTGGATGTTGAGATTATTTTTTGTGAGGACGTAGCTTGGTACTGTGCCGAAGGCCTTACTAATGTCGATAGCGCATAATAGGGTTTGTATTACTGGCTTTTTTTCGTTCAGGCTGTGGTGGAGTGTTGAGCCATGAAACCGTGTTGCGTAGGGAAAAGTGGGTTGTGTGCATTAATTTTGTTTAGAACCAGTCTCTCCACGATTTTCGAGAGGTTTGGGAGGAGGGAAATGGGTCTGTATGAGGCTGGATCTGTAGGAACTTTGTTGGATTCCAGGATGTGGATGGTTTTAGCTTGTTTCAAGATGTTGGGTGTGGTATTATGTAGTACGGAAAAGTTAAAGATGTCTGTGAGGGCCGCGATGACGTGTGGCCCAAGATGTTTAAGGTGCCGTCCGGGCCCACTGCTGAGGTGTATTTGGTCTAGCGGATGGCGGCTATTGTCATGTCTGCTGTGAAGGGAGTTTTCACGTTTGGATCAGTCTGCAATCTGTGTAGCTGTTTGAGTATCCTCCTGTTGCCTTGTGATGTGGTAGGTGGCAAGTGTTCGCATAGTGTTGGTTGAGTATGTCTGATTGTTGTTGGTCTGATGGTATGGTGTGGGTGTTGGGTGGAATGATTGTCTCATGTGTGTCTATTAGGTTCGTGTTTGTGTTGTTGAGGCTCCTAATGACGTTCCATAATTTTTATTGTGAGGTTCGGAAGTTAGTGTTTGCAAGCACGTCCCGCCATTGGTTCGTCTGTTGCTCATGGGCATCTGCATCTATTTATGGGTTAAAGATTTGAATCTGAGTGATTCGGTCGTTGATGGAGGGTAAATTACGGAGGTGGTTTAGCTGCTGAATTTTCCGTTTAATATTGATCGAAAAGGCTAGATTAAAGTCGCTGACGAGCCCGGCGGGTAAGTGTTGTCTGCCTGCGTGGTTGAGTAATGTGTTTTGTGGCTGTGTCGATTGATGTGTTTTGGGTGATGTCAAAGTCTTGTAGAGTGATTTCAATCATGTTGTGTATTCGTCCCAGTCTACTTTCTTGCAGTTACGAAAAGTATGAGAGGGCTTGTTGTGAATTTTGGATCGAAGTTGGTAGTTAATGACTATTGGGAGGTGGTTGGATGACATGTCCCGGTGGACCGCCCATGAACAATTTAGCACGAGGTTGGGGGAGCAGAATGAAACGTCGGGAGAAGTCGGTTGTGTATTGTGATTGAATGGGTTGCGAGTGGGTGTGTTTGCGTTTTTCAGTGTGATAAGTGTAACCAGCTGACCGACGAGAACACTGTCTCTAAGATCACCTCTCTGCGAGGTGAACCAGGGGAGGTCGTGAGCGTTGAAATCACCCTAGGGCGAAGGTGTTAGTGGTTGTGAAGGTAATCAAGGTAGGGCGTATAGTGAGGTGTACATGACCTGGATGGAGGGATGTATATGTTGAATATTTTGTATTGTTTTTTGGAATTTGTATGTGTAGTGATTGAAGTTTCAGAGTGTGGTCAGAGGGAAGTTGTGCGATAGTAAAGGCGGTTGTGTTGGTGAAGTGTAGATTTTTATGTACTAGTGTAATAAGTCCACCACCACCGTCGTTGTTAGGACGGTCGTGGCGGAGTGTTGTGTATCCAGGAAACGTTGTTGTTTTGGAGTGTTGTTTAAGTTTTGTTTCCTGTAAGAAGTGTTTTACTTCGACTTGTTTTCCACCAATGCCGTTTGTGTTCATTTGTAATATATTTAGGTGTTTGCCATTGGATTAGGGTTGCTGATGTGTAGCAGGGAGTGGTGGTGAGGCCACGGGTGTGGAGGTGGGGTCGGCGGCGGGGAAGGTGCGGGTCGTGGAGTCCAGGGCAGAACAGGTGATGCTCCGGGCAGAGGAGCCGCCGTCCTTGAGGCCGACGGGCGCACAGGAGAGGGGCTCCCCAAAATTGGAGGGACGTTGGGTGTTGATGCGGTGGGAATGGTATTATTGTTGATATCTTTATGGATGTTAAGGGTTGGGTGGCAGTTAATGCATTACCACCCGTGTGGTATGTTTCTATTGTTGTGGACACCAGAGCATTGTTTTGTGTAGTGTGTCCATGTCCCACATCTGCACTGGATCGCGCCAGTGCGGCGTAAGTAAGGACGCCTGCAAGTGGGACATGGGTATGCGTTGGCACCAGGGTTGGGTTCAATGTCACCGGCTTGGAGAAGGAAGAGGTAAAGGAACGCCGGCAGTTCTTCACTTCCCCCTAGGGAAGAAAAACAGCGTGATTGTTGTGGCTCTGGTGTCTGGTGTTTTGCCGGCGGGCCAGGGGGCCGGGCAGCGCACAGGCCGCGTCCACGCCGACGCCATCGACGGCGACGTGAACAGGTGAGGTTAGTGGACTTTCACGAAGCGGTGTCCAGCCCGGGACGCTGACTTCGTCCACGGCGTCCGACGCTCCGACAACGCCACCACGAGCAAGTCACCTCACGACGGCCGGCCCGACGTTCGTAGGCTCCCTCTTGGACGGCTGGCGGTATAGACATCGTCCAGCTGTAACACACCTCAGAGAACAGGACTAGGCCGTTACACCTCTCCGGCATCGTCCAGCTGTGACACACCTCAGAGAACAGGACTAGGCCGTTACACCTCTCCGGCATCGTCAAGCTGTGACACACCTCAGAGAACAGGACTAGGCCGTTACACCTCTCCGGCATCGTCCAGCTGTGACACACCTCAGAGAACAGGACTAGGCCGTTACACCTCTCCGGCATCGTC
>SDVV010036340.1:0-10959 GCA_016164225.1 Gammarus roeselii
TAGCTACTGCATTGGCTGTCTATTAGCTACTGCATTGGCTGTCTGTTAGCTACTGCATTGGCTGTCTATTAGCTACTGCATTGGCTGTCTATTAGCTACTGCATTGGCTGTCTATTAGCTATTGCATTGGCTGTCTATTAGCTATTGCTTTGGCTGTCTGTTAGCTACCACATTGGCTGTCTATTAGCTACTGCATTGGCTGTCTATTAGCTACTGCATTGGCTGTCTATTAGCTACTGCATTGGCTTTCTATTAGCTACTGCATTGGCTGTCTATTAGCTACTGCATTGGCTGTCTGTTAGCTACTGCATTGGCTGTCTATTAGCTACTGCATTGACTGTCTATTAGCTACTGCATTGGCTGTCTATTAGCTATTGCATTGGCTGGCTATTAGCTATTGCATTGGCTGTCTATTAGCTATTGCATTGGCTGTCTGTTAGCTACTGCATTGGCTGTCCATCAGCTATTGCATTTGCTGTCTATCAGCTATTGCATTTGCTGTCCATTAACTATTGCATTTGTTGTCCATTAACCATTGCATTGGCTGCCTGTTGGCTAATATATTGACAGTATTAGTCATGTAATGGCTACTGCACTGGTTGCCTTTTCAACAACTGCATTGGCAGCCTATTAGCTACTGCATTGACTGCCTATTTACTACTGCATTGACTGCCTATTTACTACTGCATTGACTGCCTATTTACTACTGCCTTAACTGTCTTATAGCTGCTGCATTGGCTGCTTTTACTTTATTTTAGAGGCATTGTCTACTTTATTGTTTGGCTATATGTTTTTTTACTGGTATCTCAACTTTTTTTATAATGCTCAACTATTACTGTTTTGGTGGCTTTCAATTTATTTCCTTCACTATGGTGAAGTATTATACCAGAAAAATTCTTTGCTCATTTATTGTTTACACTTTTTTTGCATTGGTTTCCTAGTATTGGTTACTGTATTGGCTGCCTATTGGCTACTGCATTGGCTTCCCATTGGCTACTGCATGGACTGCCTATTGGTTGCATAATGAGTGCTCTATATTGTACTTTTTTTCTGCCCAATATTACCAGACAAATTAAGTTTTCTGCTGAAGTAAGCTATCCCAAGATTATCACTGAGCTAAAATTATCATTTACAGTCCTAGAACTTGGGATGTGTTAGATTATCTTGCAAATGTTGCTAAACAGAAATTATATTTTTCATACTTTCAGCTTTGGATATGTGAGATTGTACCAAAACTAGCGCTGAGCAGGAGTTATTTCATACGGGCCTTCAGCATTGGAGATACTGAATTGTCCCAGGACTGCTGCAGAACAAAAGTTGGCTTTTAAAGTCCTCCAGCTTGGGAGATGTTGAACTGTCTCAAAACTGTCTCAAAGCTTACAAAGATCTTCATTGTAGGAAATGTTAGAATGTTTCAGGATCTGCTGAGTAAAAGCTAGCATTAATTTTGTTTTTGCCTGAGGACTGTTGACAACCAGAAGTTAGCTGCTTAACTCCAACTTGGGTAATGTTAGATTGTCTTGCTTGGGACTGTTGCTGAGAGATAGTTAGCTTTGAAGTCCTTCAGCTTGGGTGGTGTTAGTTTGTCTCAGCACTGTTGCTAGAAAAAAGTTAGCTTGGTTGTTGACATTGTAGCTTCTATGCAGTGTTAGTACTTCACTTAAGCAAGCTATTGTATAGCTCATAGCTACCTACCTACCTATGAATCACAGTAATGTCTGACTGAAGTGTTTTGTCTTCAATATTTAATGTGTCATAAGTGTTTACTATCCAAAGAGTTGCTTGCTTTGTGAGCATCCCCTTCATTTACTTGATTTGAACTCATCTAGCAATTATTTTCATGCAATGCATGAGAGGTAGTCAAGGGAGAAGCTTCTTTGTGCCAGGTAATTTTCTCAATTACATACTATTTAAAGGTCCTCTGACTGTCCAATGGCTCCTACATTAGACAGCAATAAAGTTGGAAGTGGTGACATACCAAGTTATTTTGAAAGTCTCGCTTGCTTCATACCAACAAAATGAATCTTTAGGGTTCCTTCTATACCTGAACTGGGCCATACAGACAGCACTTGGAAAGGGAGTTTGAGAGATACAAATCTGAAATTCATTGATGTGCTAAATAGTGTTTTTTAATTATCTCTTCAAGTGAATCTGGATAGCAGACATTTTGATTATCTGACCTTGATGAAGAAAAATAAGTTTATATTTAATATTTTGAAAACGAATGGTGTCTTGGTAAAAAGAAATACATTCTCTTGTAAGGAGAAGATATTGTTATCAATCTAGAAGTAAGTGTTGAGTCAATGTTACATTTAGGGGTACAAGAGTTGTATTCCATCTCTTGCAGAATGGGTACTGCGCTGTGTATGGTATGCATTCAAGAGCCTTGACAAGAAGCTGAGAGGGGAGTATTTGGGTACCTCTGATATCCCACAAACAAACATCCATCCTCTAGCAAAATAAGGCAATCCTCAGTAGCCCACCATATCACAGACCGTGTTTTTGACATCACAAATATTCCAATTATTTTGCAGATTAATTATACTCTAATAATAATTTTTCTTGTAAAACAATAGGGCTATTCTAAAGCAACATGGCTTCAGAAATAATAGGAGCATGCATTGTGTGATTAATCAAATGTGAATGGGATTCATATTTTTTTCAACAAAATGGATCACAATATACTGATCTTAACCACAGAACACTGGCATCCAAGAAAATGGTTATGAATGCATCTAAACTTTTCTCCACAACTGAAGCCAAAGTGTGGTAGTAACAAGGGAAACCTCTGCATTAGTGGGATCCCACAAGCCACTCTGCCTGGCCCTCTGCTCTTCTCAATAATGGCTAACAATCTGAGGAAAAATTGTTAACATTCGTTGGTCTCTTTCTTTCACATACTTATGAGAGATGCGGGAAATGTTCAGTCTGATCTGAAAGAAATCTTTGAACAAGTACAACAAGCAACTCAATAAATTTGAATTTCAGTTATAAAAAAATACAGACCTAAAATACAATTCCTATTGTTAAAAAAATAACTGATTCATTGATGAAAATTAAAGCCTGTGTTATTTAAGTCTTTGAGAGCAAAAAATCTTGAATTGATGACTGAATTTCAGAGGTCAAGGCTAGTAGCAGATGACTGTGTTCCTGGGTCATGAAAATCTTTCTATCAAGAGATTGAAAGCAATGTTAACTCTTTGGAAGCAACTAATCCAACAAGTCATTGACTGTTACCTCCTCATTAGATGAAACATAGACGGAACGATCTGGTAACATGCACTTGGCAGAGCATGTTACTTTAGTATAGCAAATTAAATAGGCGGCAATAAGATGCAAACCTTGCCATTTAAAAGTTTCTTGTTCCAGGCACCTCAATTATTACATCAAATGTCTCTGGGAATAAACGGGATCAAGCGTGTTCTGCAGTTGTCCGCCACATCAAACAACTTCTGATTCAAAAGTTGATTATATAAGTACATCAGCAGTGTTCCTGGTCAACCTCTAATCAAAGTCCATTTTATAAGCACCTCAGCAGTGTTCCTGGTCAACCTCTAATCAAGGTCCATTATATAATTACCTCAGCAGTGTTCCTGATCAACCTCTAATCAAAGTCCATTAGATTGGTACCTCAGCAATGTTCCTGATCAACCTCTAATCGAAGTTGATTAGGTGAGTACCTCAGCAGTGTTCCTGATCAACCTCTAATCACTGGATACCCTCACTGTGGGAATAACTATAATCAAATGCAACGCCGACCCGGATTCGACTGCCGACTGTGACAGCATCAAGTAAATACTGATGCCACAGTATGCATTAAGGGTCTCCCCGCTGGTATGAGTCAGACAGCAGGTACGCTGTGACCCGCTCTACTGCAAAGAGACTCCAAATATCCATCTAACTATCCAAGTTGAAGTCATTTGCAAGACAAATATTACTAATCTAAAAATGTAGCTGTTCTATAACAAATTTTAAAAATCTGGAATGATAAGAGATCTGCACATTTGAAGGTGTTTGAATAATTGACGATGTCATTATGATTGTTTAAATAGTTTATACAACTAGGACTATTTAATAGAATTTTGCAAAAATCAAAGGATAGTGATGGGAAAATTTAGGATAGTCTAACAAATAAAACTTCAGGAAGCAAGATGTCGGATTCATTAAAGCTTGTGGAATTCAGACAATGCAATTGGTAGTTGGTATTTCTTGCAATATCTTCAGTACAAATAATCTTGAAACATTTCCCATCACATCGTCACATTCACTGGACGCATACCATAAAAAATGCTGCGCAGAACGGTGATCAATTCGTTCCTTTTGTCATTCATTTGTTCACTGACAGTTTCCAATGCTACAATGCTGCATATCTTAATGTGTATAGACATAGACATACAGCCGTTTCCCCCTAGTTAGGGGGGTGACTAAGCTAGGCAGACACAGAGGGGGGAGGCGCCCAATCTCCCCGCCATAATGTGACAAACTGAAAAATCCATTTCAGTTTGCCTGATTGTGTCATTGTTGCAGTAGGCTACCAGTCACCTACAAATAATTAACTACTTCCATATCATTTATAATCACTTGCCTTGCTGGTCTGTTTTTCATGCTGGACGTGCTGCTTCCACCTTCATTGCTTGGGATGGTGCAACAGGTGTTTAAATAATGGCGCTCATATCTCAACCCACTTCAGTGTTGTTGTGGAGGCCCTTTGACCGTCTCTTGACTCCCTTCAAATATTTATTCATTTATAGGAATTTTGAAAAGATTTTTCATCCATTTCCTATGGAACTAACTTCCTAACCATTTTTATCTTACTATGATATTGTTTTAATTCATATTCATCTATGTTTATGGTACATATATTAGTTTCATTTTCAATGTTATTAGCACTCTTGTCGATGAGTGTGGGGTATAGCGTCGCCTCTGCGCTGTACCAGTTGGTGTCAACTTCACTGTCAAGGCCTAATAAATCAGGATTTATTTCTTGCAGTTTTAATTGAAATCGATATGTTAGTACCCCAGAATTTTGTCGAAGAGTGTCCGGTATAGAATCGTCTCCGTTCTGTTCCAGTTGGTGTCGACTGTCCAGGCCTAATAAAGGAGGAATTATTTCTTGTAGGTGTTTTAGTTGAAATTTACATGTTAGTACGTAAGAATTAGGTTGCCTCCGGAGCTTCTGATAGCTCGAATAGGCCCTTCAAATTTGTAGCAAATTATCGCCTCTTATATGAAACAGCATGTAATCTGTACAGCCTTGTTGTAATGAACTGTTCCAACCGTGGTAGCAGTGTGTTTTTTGAGCAACCGATACTATAGTTAGACTTTTATAATTAGCCAATCCATTGCTTTGGTGCACTGGTATGGTGTTGGTGGCCTCTACAGTCCATAACCGCCTGTGTGTCGGGGCTCTAGCTAGTTACTATGTAAGCCGAACTGTGCAGTGTGTGCACGCCTGCACCAGCTGTCACCACATAGTGCCGTCTGATGGTGCACACGCCAACACCTTGTGTCTCAGTGCAGTGGTGCCGCCAGCCAGTCCCTCTTTCACTGCGCGCCCACCAACAAGGCGGAGCACTCGTCTTTCATTCCACTCAAATAGTACTTCCGTCTGCCTTCCTTTCGAAGAGTCAGTCATGACCTCACCGAGCTTCAGGATGCGGCTGCGTCTTCCATACCTGTCTTTAGTATCACCAAGAAATTGAATTTTTCATCAAATTTTTCCGCTCCTATATAAGAGGAAACAGCGGCGACGTGGGAAAAACGGAGACCGTGGCGAGGGGGAAAGAGGATACCGTGGCGACGGGATTCTGATCGTCAATAGAGTTCGGCTCTAAAGTTCTTATCTCTATAAGTTATTGTAAGTCTGTTGACCTGAGACGGGAATCGGCAGCATCAGAAGTTCGGTTGAACCGTAGCTACACCGTCACAGCGTTGCTGATAGTCAAAACTCTGATATACAGAATACGAAACGCTTTACTGGTGCTCTTTTTAGAGACAGTGGGCGGCGGCGCACTGTGGCGTGTCTAGGCCAGTGATCGGACGAAAGGAGGCGGCTAGTATTCTATGCCCTGCAACGAAACTCTGCTGGTGATGATGTGGAGTAGCAGCAATGGTGGTGTGGGGGAGGTGGAAAGAGCCATCCAGGTAGTGGATTCGTGTGGAGCCGCCATGAAGTCCCTGCGAACTTCGCTTCGTTACCCAGGTCGGTCGTAATGGGCATCTGTGGGACACAGCTGTGAGGGAATGCTAGGAATGAATAAAAGGGTCATAACCATGGCCATGTTTATGGTTTTATTGAATCGCACTGGCTTCAAAATATGTTTATATGTGTAAAAATATTATACAAATCTGATGCGCCTTTTCTGAGTTACAACAATTTGCATTTTTTATTTTTATTTCTTTGAGAAACGACCGGCGTGACGTCACAGATACTCGAACTTCAAGAGGTGAAATACGAACACGGTTGATCCAATCCTTCGTTTTAACTATAGCTAGATATTTTTTTACAATTATAACTAATGTGTTTATAAATGTAATCCTTCGATCAGTTTAACGGGCGTAATGAGCCTGAATTTTAGGAAGGATGTATCCCTTATTAAGCTGCGTTCTGTGCCATACAGCGGATAGATATTGACACATGTTCATTGCATCGTAGCTTCATGAAGAAGATGCTACTAAATACTCTTCGTCTTAAGTGCTCCTTCACTGTCTTATAAGTTGTGCTCACTATATTGATGCTGGATCCATTCTGTAGTATAGTGACGTATACTGGATTACATGACGTGGGCTTACAAGTGTTTATAAGTTTGAGAAGACAACAAAAGGCCTTGTGGCTCTAACTGGGTTGCCTTTTGATAGCTAGAAGTTTAGTTTTGAAGTAGAACGTCTATAGGAGCATCATGTGTCTGTGTATATTTTGTTGTAATAGAACAAGAAAGGTGAAGCTTGTAGAAGGAAATAACATTTGCAATGATGCTCGAAACAACCGAACTTGGCACCTGAAGAGAAAGCCGCTGACATGCGATGTTGATCTGAGATTGTCACAATTATATTCCTTGTTTAACCAATGCAAACTGGTGGCATTGCAACGAGCAGGTACCAATGCCGGACACCTTTCTTTCCTGCTAGTGTCAATGCAGGCATTAATTTAACCGTAGGAGTGTCAATGCCAGACGCCGTTTTTCATTAATATTTTGGTGAGTGTTATAGCTGGGAGATATTTAGCTTCGATTGTGGTAGAACTGGTCAAGCCGTGACATGACCTTTCGATTGTATCGCTGGTTATAACTTCCGCGTGAAGTCAGTTAAATTGCTCAACAACTCTATACGTGAAGAAATTGCGCGTGATATCGAGTGTGAAACGCTTGCCAACGATTGGCGTATCCATTATTCTTGGTCACTTCGTTCGCATCTAGAGTGAAAAGGTTTACACGCCGCTTGTAACTTGACCCCAATTACAGAAAACTCCGCTAAGTACGACTCGCTGCCGTGTGTTCGTGAGCCAAAATTTTATCAAGTTATTCAGCTCACCTCGAATACCGATGCTGCGCAATTTACTAACTAAGCGTTTGGGAGGAGCTTAATCCAGGCCTTTTTGTAAGTCAAGGTAAATGATGTCGATTGGAGATTTCGCATCGTAAAATTCAATTATATTATTGAAAAAAGCAGGTTCGTAAGTCATGAACGATTGCGTCTAAAGCCATGCTGAGTGTCACTTATAATCTGATTTAATTCTATGAATTCTGTTTTATTTTATCACCAATCAAACTGTTCATCAATTTGCCAATGACTGAGGTGAGACTAATTGGACGGTAATTGCCGGTACACTTTTTGACCCGATAAAAATGGGATGCCTCTCAACTTACCAGAAACCGTTCCTCAATTTAATTATATTCTGTTACCAAGGATGTTTCAACTAGAATACTTTTTTAACGGAGTTTCCAACTCGACAGATTGGTGCTCCTCCATCAAGTTGATGATAATCTGTACAAGTGTCGTTCCATGCAGTTTGTCAATACAAATACAGGAAAAAACTCTCTAATGTAATTATAATGATGATAAAGTTGATACCTTTCCCAAACCTTGTTGTCTCTCGAATCCTTAATTGATTCTATGGTGGCGTTGTTGCAACGTTGTGGTATTCGTTGGCCTCAGTGGTAGGTACTAGAAGCCCCCCACTGTGCATACACAGTAGCTTATACTCGACTGTGCTCCAACAGGCTCGGTGTGCGAGCTGCCCTAGCCTGTATCGGCTGTTCCTTTCGACGAATTGAATTTCATTTAGATGTGTAATTTATGCTAACTCACGTTCAATGCTGCCCTATGTTGTCCTGTATCTCCATTTGCTTCTGATGCTTTCTCAAACTGATTCTGTACCTATCCAAACCACCGTGTAGACAAGTTTATATTGAAGTACGATGTGTTCGCGTTTGAGACATAAGCCTATTGCAGTATTACATAGGTATTCTGTAGAGCTGCTAATACAGTAGGTTTGATGTAGCACCGTTTCGGATGTGCGTTCAGTGTAGGAATGGCTGCTAGCCGCTTCTGCTAGTAGTGAGCAATTGACGACTATTATGCATTGAAAAACGCTCTGTAACAAGCGGAAATAGTAATCTCAACTTTGACTTACATTTCATTAACGCCAGTTCTCTAATGTTCCAGTCAATACGTGTAATTTGGCGACGTGTTAATGAACATGATTTTTTTCTCTATTCGAAACGGTTTCAAAACGTGTCTAGCAAATTTGCATTTCTTCTTCATTTACATTTTATATCATCGAACGTCTATTATTTCAAATTGTTCAGTGCACTCTACACAATATTGCCATCGTTTTGATGCTGGTGTCGCCTCTTTGCTATGTTGTATGCATCATTGAAGGTTTTGACTTCATACGCATCTAATTTATGAGTCATTTAATAGAACTCAAGTCTTGAATCTGAGAAATTGTTCACTCATTTGGTGATGGATAATTTGTATTGATAGTAATATGAATTGTAGTAGTTATTTAGACCACACAAAATTGGTTATAGAAATGTTTCATTATTACCTATTGCAATTACTTACTTAAATGAACGTATAAATGTGTTGATTTATCTCGCTTATTGTATCTATTTTAACTGTGGAGACGACTTTGTTCGTTTTTATAAGAATGGGGAATGAATATGAAGTAGAAGTTATTACCCATCCTATGTCAGCACGGTATGTTTTTTTGCCTTCTGCATTTTTCTTGGTCGTGTGGTGTTTGATGGTTGTATTGAGTTACTCCAGCCTGTGGTCATGTTTCGGAGCTGTATTGAGTTGCTGCCACGTCAGCGAACGCTGTGACTGGTCCAAGACTTTGGTTTGCTGCCTATGTTGTTGCCCTGGCTGTTTCGTGCACCTGCCACTACAACAACCCCCTTAAAGCTCATGGCCATCGCAGACCTGCTTCTACTCCAGGTCAGGATTCAATTAGCTCCTGGCCATCGCAGACCTGCTTCTACTTCAGGTCAGGATTCAGTTAGCTCATGGCCATCGCAGATCTACTTCTACTCCAGGTCAGCATTCAGTTGGCTCATGGCCATCGCAGACCTGCTTCTACTTCAGGTCAGGATTCAGTTAGCTCATGGCCATCGCAGACATGCTTCTACTCCAGGTCAGGATTCAGTTGGCTCATGGCCATCGCAGACCTGCTTCTACTCCAGGTCAGGATTCAGTTAGCTTATGGCCATCGCAGACCTGCTTCTACTCCAGGTCAGGATTCAGTTGGCTCATGACCATCGCAGACCTGCTTCTACTTCAGGTCAGGATTTATTCTGAGCTTTCGTGTTAGTTTCCTTCAAGGGATCGTCCCTGACCTGTACATCTTCCCGTCGACGTTTCGGTGATGTTGTTGAATTGCCATAGGCCTCAATTCGTACAATTTCATGTAATCTGTTTGGTGAATACAAAGCTATAATTCTGTAACATGCTGTACAATAAATGGTGAATGCAGTGTAGCTACAACGATGTTGAATGTTTTTTCCTGATGGGCCACTGACCTTGAAGGAAGCATCCTACAACACTATTTGCTGTGATCATTATGCATCAGCTATTGCACGATAGACTTGCATCGATCTCCTTTCCATGTCATGATGTCCAGTCAGTCAGCGGCGTCCACAGTGCTGAATTGCGCCTTCTTACTCCGTCGAGTGTGCTGTCGTTGCCAAGCCTATCGTGCCGAGTGTGCTGCCGGTACCCAGCCTATCGTGCCGAGTGTACCGTTGGTACACAGCCTATCGTGCCTGCCGTCTCGCCGCTATGGCGTGGTATGTAACTGCGCCACCTGACACCTAGTGCCGCTGGCGCGTCACCCAACACCGCACAATTACACTAATCCTGGCGCGGTGGTCCGGTGCTGTTGCTCTTAGAGTTACTCCGAATAATGCGTCGACCGCGCCTGCCCGCTGGACTGTTGTGGCACGTGTGCTTCATTGTTGCTGCAGACCTTGCAGCGACCACCTGTTCTACGTTCATTATTCGTTCTTTGAATTATTTAGGAAATCGAATGCGTCCTTAAGAAAAGTTGAACAAATGTATAGGTGTACGCGTACCAATAACTGGGGACTTGATCGACCAAGGTCCTGCTGAAGAGATGTTAGTTTGATGTAGATGTAGGCACTTCAGTGATACAGTAATAATGCGAGAACCATTCTACGACTGCTTTTCAAGGTCACTTTCTAAACTGAAATATTTCTGACGTCGCTAACTTGTCTCCTCTGCGATGGCCAACTCACGTTCCTTGGGGAGGGTGAACAACAGTTTGTTGTGTCACGAACGTTTTCTTCTCTGCGATGGCCAACTCACGTTCCTTGGGGAGGGTGAACAACAGTTTGTTGTGTCACGAACGTTTTCTTCTCTGCGATGGCCACTCACGTTCCTTGGGGAGGGTGAACAACAGTTTGTTATGTCACGAACGTTTTCTTCTCTGCGATGGCC
>SDVV010036341.1:0-10959 GCA_016164225.1 Gammarus roeselii
TATGAATGCGTATTAAACTGATTGTCTTCCATATATGTAGGCAGGTGTGTGCACATATGAATGTGTATTACACTTTTTGTCATCCATGTATGTAGGTAGTCGTGTGCACATTTGAATGTGTATTGGTATGTGTACATGTATGATGGTATATTGTGAATTCCATTCAGTTCGATGTAGGCGAGCCAGCAGCACTCTAGAGATGAGTTGCGATGCATTCTTTTTCGATTTATCAAACTCTTGCACATGATTTTTTTTTAAGATTTTCAATAACATATATTGGGAATCATGTTTTGAAACATAATGTAGCCACAAACCAGCCGCCGACAGATGCGCTGTCACGAATTTACTTCATCTCTCGTTTCGCATATAAAAACTAACTTTGATGTATTATACCTAAGTATTGAAAACCCATTGCCAGACGATGGAATTTAATGATTTAATAATAATAATGAATAGACTCGCACTTCTAAGTGAGGCGTCTATGTACGAGTTTACTTGCTACATTATTGTAAAAATTCGCTTCTCCAATCTCTTGGGAAGTAACAAAACTTCACCCAATTCACCATAACTTAAACTTCAGAGTGAAGTAGCATGAGGGCCTAACCTTATTCTGAATTCCAAAATCCGCTTTTCTATTTGATCGCATACGACGAATGTCTACCTATCGCTACCAATAAGTAATCTGGGCAGATATAAATAGCCCAACAGGACCGATTAGCCGACTAACAGGGATCGGTGGAGAGCCCAGCAGAAACCGATGATGGGCCCAGCAGGAACCGATGATGGGCGCAGCAGGGGCCGATATCGAACCAACTGCGGAGACCAATAAAGAGCCCATTAGATACCGGTTAAAGGCCCACAGCGCGGCCAATGAAGACCGACAATTTACCACTCGCCAGTTACACCCGGACAGGGGTCAATCAAGATAATATACTTTGAACGCGATTTCTTTTCAAAAAGTTTTTCATATTCATCTGCTGAGACGCTATTGGCAATGTTGCAAAGATGGCTTGTCAATAAAAGTTCTTGTAGAAAAGTGCTCTGTTCGTTCTTAAATTGGCAAGTGCCTAAAGATGGCTGATTGGTTATCGTGTGTTGAGATTGGTGCCATAAACGTTTTAGGCAGCCTCAGACTACGCAAATCTTAAACACCGCCCTGATTTTGACCCCTGGAGCGAAGGACAGCTTTGTCCTTCGTCCCACGGGTCGTTACATTTTTCAGTGAACAAATTGATGCTCTGGTCGTCTAACGGAACTCATAAAAGAAGGTAATCGACATTGCTGGTCAGAGCCGATTGAGTTTCAAAGAAGAAGAGGCAATATATGCAAGCCGGACTGCGGCTTATGATCATGCAGCACTGGGTATTGCCGCGCCCTGGGTCAAGTGCCAGGCCAGAAGCCACCCAGCCTGCAGGTTATAATAAGCCTGTATTACATATATTTTCGGCGCACCGGATTAGAATTCATGACCGAAGTAGGCCAGTCGGTGGGTTATAATCACACTGTTGAATGTACATTGCAGCGCGGTGGATTAGAAGTCATGACCGAAGTAGGCCAGTCGGTGGGTTATAATCACACTGTTTAATGTACATTTCAGCGCGCTGGATCAGAAGTCATGACCGAAGTAGGCCAGTCGGTGGGTTATAATCACACTGTTTAATGTACATTTCAGCGCGCTGGATTAGAAGTCATGACCGAAGTAGGCCAGTCGGTGGGTTATAATCACGCTGTTTAATGTACATTGCAGTGCACTGAATTAGAAGTCATGACCGAAGCCAGCCTGCTGGTTTTGAACATACACAATAAAGAAAAGAACATACTTGATTAGTAGCTAAGCTCGAAGCAAACCAGTTCGCTGGACAAAATCATGTACTGTATTATGAATATTTCAAAGCACTGGATTATAAACCAATCCCTAAGCGGCCAGTGAGCTGGAAATAATTATATTGTGTTTTATGAACAATACAGCGCATTGCGTTAGAAGCCAATCCAGAGGCAAGTCAGCCTGCTGCTTTAGATTCGATTTGGGATCCAAGTACACCGGAGCTTCCGACGCTAGTTCCTGCCAGCTCCCCTGCAGGGCGAGCCTGCTGCAATGGTTATGATCATATACTGTATTTCAGACATTGCTGCGTACTGTATTAGAAGCAAACCCCGAAGCAGGTGAGTCTGGATTAAACCCCGATCCTGCAGATGGTTGCATCGCATGGTATTTTAGACCTTTTCATCACTACTCAAGGGTCTTCTCATTGATTTGTGTCTATCATGGGTATTAAATATATTTTTAGATGGTTCACCCACAGCTTACTTCCTAGCCCACAAACTTAGAATCCTCGTTTGATTGCCTTTGAACTCCATGAATTGTGAGTCATCAAAGGGCATTATTGAGTCTTCATCTTGAAACCAACCATTGCAATAGTATTGACATTATTTCACCATTGATGATATTTCTCTACCAATGACTTGTAATTCTTCCGACTGTCGAAAGGTCCCCTGTCAGTAATTGATCATTGTATTTGTACTGAACATACCATAGCTTAACGGTGCGGTCTTTTTTTTGTTTACCGGTAGTGTCATCGCTTTATTTGAGTTCTTTCCTTCGGTAGTACATCACGCCTCTTCATAGTAGTCACATCTGTCAGCATGTATTCACTATCTATGTAATGGTAGTTCTATTTATGAAGTTGTAGTCCCATATATTTAATAATAAGCCCATTTGTACGGTGCAGTTCCATTTTTAAAACATGGCGGCCACTTGTCTCTGTCCTGTCCAAATGATGAGATCAGTTCGAGAGTCCGCGTCGGGACGTCGTCCAATACCAAGTGATTGTGAACAGGTTTGGTGTGACGAAAGGTCTTTGTAGTATATCACCATGGCAACACAGGGACGGACCTTGAATGGAAGGATCTGCTCATTTAACGGAATGAAAAGAAGACACCGTTCGCACGCAGGTGCAGAACTGCCACATGCGCTTCTTTGGTTCCTGTTGAAGGGAAACACGGGAGGGAAAGATTGAAGGAAATCTGTAGCAGAGGTTCGGCACGGCAATAGCGGCCATGTTGGATTGGCGATACCGTAGAGGAGGTTTCCTTTTCACGGTATCTAAATAGGAAACATTTGGCGTTTTTTTATGATCTTCTGTAATAAAATTTGTTGTAATGCGAGTATGACTTTTTCTTGTATGCAAACAGGAAAATGAACTTCAACGTATTCATGCTCATCGAACTCCTAGTGAGCGTTCCCAATCCTGAAGCCAATTTGGCGTCCTCTCAACAACAGAAATGTCGGAGCACGGTTCAACGGCTGAGGAACAAAGTTACCTAACCACATCAGCGATTCAATGTTATTTGAACGAGTACAAGAATGCAGTTGTGTAACTCCGCTTCTCAGCCGTTCATGTTGTGTTAGACACTGTTATTATTGATCGGAAAGTTTAGGCTATGGATGGAGTAAAGATAAATGGTTATTGAAACACTCGACAGCGACACAGGACACTTACGAATAGAGGGAAAAACATTTAAAATCAACGATAAATTGTAGAACTAGTCTGATATCTCCTCCTCGTATACGTCGCACAAAAAAAAACGCACAATAACACCGACAATTTCAAAGCCGAATTCATCTAATTACGCTTCAAGAATCACGTGAATCATTGGGGTAGTTATAACCAGCTACTCCTTCAACGACTTCTAACAAATTTTTGCAGTAATTGAAAGATTTAATTATTTCAATGCTCAAATAAATAATGAACAAATTTTTAAGGATGGTCCATCAGATTTAACAATTATGAAGGTTGTATTGTTCCAAAAAATCGTGCATAAAGTATAAAAAATACTATCTTATTATCATGTCTGCCTGCTCAGGGGCCGAGTGCTGAAGCTAAAGGTTGTGGTTCGGGACTGCCTGTCCTTGAATGAGACCTTCCGATCTCCATGGTGTATGACCAAAGGTCAGCCCACATTGGTGGAAACGGAGTATCTTCACACACAAACAAATAAACAAATTTATTTACAACTATTACTGATATATAGTATATTCAGGAGCATATGTTGTCTTCAGTACAGATCACGCTGACGAAGACTTCATACATATAATCGGCGGAGTTGGAAATTTCTGTAATTTTTCAAACTGTCATTATACCAAAATAAGATATAATTTCTTGAATTCCTTACATTTTTATAAGCAGTGAGAGCAAAAACATTCTGCCGATGAGCTGAGAAGGAAGAGTTGCAATACTATAAGCCATATAGAAGCTCTGCTTTACCAAATATCGCATGTACCCCCTTAATGAAAATACATCAAACTAATCAAGTCGAGTCACAACAAATGAAGTCTCGCTAATATGCTGCGCTGATCAAAGTCGCTATAATAAATACAAATAGGCATTCGCCCGTTTTTTTTTGTCCTGGCGTTTTAGCATTTTAGCGATGCCTGCACGCATCCTCCTTTAAGCCCATGAGCGAACCGTACAACCATTCTACGTGGCCGCACGTGCCACCATGCCCTTGTTGCTTCTGAGTAGCAATCAGCGCGAAACACTTACTGATGGAGTGCGACGGACTCGTGGCGGCAAGATGAGTCTCCTAAAATCCCCCTTGCAACCTTATATACCCACTGACCTCACCTAGCAGAAAGAGCTAATCGCTTTCGGCACATATACCGACCTATACAAAGCAGTGTGAAAATGGAATACTGAAAAAGGCAGGCTGGTTTCTCAACCCCACAATGCACTAAGGCATAGTAATTAGAGAACACATGCTCTCACGATAACCTGTTTCAATAGCTACGTCTAAACCCTTCTCGTTAAAATATTGCTCCCATATGCACTGGCCTGCATAGTTTTCAAAGATGAAATGTCTAAATTTTACGTTTCATGAAGTTATGTTTAGTAATGAGAGAGTATGGAAACGATAATGTGTTTGTATAGCTACGTACTAACTCTTTTTGTTGAAGGTTTGCTCCTGTATTCACCAGCGTGCATGTTTGTCACGGTTCAAATGGCCATGTAGTTCAACTTCAATAAAGTCACTTTTCGCACACCGAGGAGCGAGAAGTTACCAGAATCAATGATCTTCGTGCCTTACGAGGAAGCTTGCGATGACACTCGTCTTGGCTCCGGTGGAGATGGACCTCTAATCGGAAGAGCAACATTCTGTGTTGATTGAATTATCGGATTGTTCAAGAAAGGTTCTTTTCACCATTTTTTCCACTCTATGCGTAAGAAATAGAAGTTGGACTAATCATTTCAGTTGATAGTAAAACCTGTACGATAGTAGTAAGCTGTGCTTTAGTAGTACAGCTACACACCGTTTTCTTTAACATCACCGCATCTAATCTTACTAGAGCCAATGCAGAGCGCAAAGTGTCAGGTACAGGGCACTGAACATGAGAGTTTGAGTTTTATTCCTTGACAGCATATTCTGATGGAGAGTCTGATTAGAAATGTCTGTAGTTGCCCACGATGAGGGCGAACCAATCAGAGCCGGGCTAGGCAGCCATTTAAGGGTTGGAGGCAAGATTTTAAAATGAAATAACCCGCAATTGCTATGAAATATCAGATTGCAATTTTTTTTTACGTGAGAGTCCAACTGGAATGGTTGGCAAATCCGAGTGCTACTCTGTGCAAAAATGTGGTATGTTATGATTAAAGCAACCTGCAAAAACTGGTAAAGCACGACGCTTCAAAATCCCTCAAGACAGTTGAAGAATCATTGCATTGTTGGAAATTTATTTTTATATTTTTTTATTGGTGTGGGAATAAAGTTTGGTCCTGATTCATAAACAAGGGTCTACGGTCTTACTATTCCAGATCAAAGTCCTTCAGTCGTCACAATGACTCTTTGTTTATTATTAAACTTCTATATTGAGAAACCGTGCATAGTACGTTGCCGATTCACCAATGGAAAGTACAGAGAAAATATGAAAAACGGGGATCTCATGCATGCGGTTGACAGTCAGGAGTTGCACAGAATCGCGCAGCACCCTGGCTCATATTCATTAGAATGGTTATACGAAATAATTAAGACTGCCGTCTATCTTTTGATTTGCTTCATCCTGTCTCCATCAACACATATTCACTCACTGGTGCAGTGCTACACGCAACTGGTACGGTTCAGGCCCATCTTTGTCCATCACAGAGGAAGTTGCTGGACGCTTCTCGGAACCGTAAAATTCGACGTCAGATCTCAATTTGCTTGATGAATGATTCCTTTCGTCGGCAAGAAGTTTCCGTTTTCGTTGTTGCGTCTTCTTGCCTGCAATTTGGGGTCTATTTTAGGTTGGTGATAGACGTTTAAATTGGAAGTGAAGCCACGGCCCTTGCATGCTGTTAGAGGCCTCTTCAGTGCTGGCAATAGCAAGACTGTTGTCATGCAGACAACAGTCACTTGACTACTAATTCGGAAGTAAATTCTGCTCTTGCATGCAGCTTTGATGATACTGTCGGGCCTCCGAGTGCAAGCCTGTGGCCTGCAAGTAAGATTACCAGGGCTTGCAGTGCCCCTGCATGGATGCTTCATTAGTGTTGTCGGTAGCGTGTCAATCGTGTCAATCATCGTGCATGTCCTACAGTGAGTATGAGAGTAAAAGCTTACGTATCTCATTAATTAAGTCTGTTCTATCTTGAATAACATGAATATACTCTCACTGCGTTACTACGCAATAAGTTCAATTTTATGGTCTTTGGGGGTATTGCTTGGGAGTGACAGGTCTGCATTCCCTGGAAATAAATGAATTCTTTACACATTAGAGAGTGTAATTAGTTGTTAGTATTGTTGGGTGCTCTTCACTCCTCGACATTTGTCTTTGTTGGGGCATTTATTTCCTCTTCTAGACAAACCTCGCTAGAACGTGAGCGTGTCTGATGGCTGCTCATATTTCCTCGCCTATAGACAAATCGCCTTAGAACGTGAGCGTGTCTGACGGCCGTTCATATTTCCTCGCCTAGACAAATCGCCTTAGAACGTGAGCGTGTCTGACGGCCGTTCATTATGAAGTAGGCGTGGTGCATCCAAAAAAAAATCGAGAACATTGTGACTGTATCAAACCGCATTCTATCGAACAGTGAACATTACGCTTCACTGGCGAGATACTGAGTTCTTCCGGAATGTACAAATAGTACGATGCAACGGATGGACTTCATGTCTACAAAACTGTACTGGCCACATCACTGTTCAGTGAATATTCTATTGATTAAGTAAATGATATCATTGGATCACTAATAAAATAGTGTATGTTAGTTTTCATGCTTAGTTAAACTAAAACTAAAGATATCTTACACATACAAATGATGAATAAGCGGTGCAACCCTTCCTCTCTCCAGGTCGGTCGAAGACCTGGAGAGAGGAAGTCTTCAAACGATTGAAGACTACTTTAATACTATCATTCTTTCTTCCATGATGAATTGGATGGACTGCCAGGCAAGAAGGATAGAGGGTTATCTCTAGAACAGGATGTTGTTACACTGGATGTGGGAGAAGTCGTAGGGAGTATGAGCATAGGTGGGAGGGTTTTTGCCTATTCCAAGTCCAATCTTGATTTAGCCAGTAATTGGATGAAGCTATTTGGCTTGATAAATTTATTTGTTATTGTGGTATAGTCTGAAGACGATTACAACAAACACTTATCAAAGATACTGATATCCACAGAAAAATAAATCATCTGTAAGAACTCCATAGAAAATTGAGCAAGCCTCCATGGTCGGAGGCTCCGTACCTATATTGAGCAATATACATCTTCTGCTGCTACGCGGTAACGGTCTCCTTTTATGGCCATTTGTTTTTCTGAACCGACATGTTTTGAGAATAACCAGCGAGTATCGGTGTACAAGAGATGGCTTGTGTCTTAGAAACCCTACACGATCATCGGTAACGAACGAATCAAGAAAAAAAAAACAATCGGAGTAACAAAATTTGTGAGGTCCCAAATCCCTCAACAGGTGGGACTGAAGGAGTGACATCTTGACAGCAATGCAGATCCGCAGAATGTGATGGTTACGTAAAGTTATGATTCAGTTATTAGAGTGGGCAGAGTCTTTCAGATGCAGTAACGGATGAACATTTGTGAATAGACGCACGGGGGCATCGAATATACCTCATGAAGAGGGTCTCCATAGTCCTACTAATGATGTGGCTTATGAAAATTGACCACTGCTGTTTTTTCACCGGAAAGGATTAAAATGGTCTCCAACGAGTGACAAGTCTTAATCTTAACGAAATATACTACAAGAGAGGTATAATATCTTTCTTCAATGTATATTTTGTGCTTTCTTCAAATTTGAAATATTTGTCCCCACTTCCAAAGCATTGATTTTTTTTATGAACTATTTATTGAATTGAGCAATTCGATCAAGGAAGACTTAACTAGTCTTCTCTGAGCCAGGAAGAGCGGCATTGGTAATCAAAGACACTGATCGGCGAAACGTCAAATTTAGAGAAAAAGGACCTCTCCTATTTAGAGGCTCTGATAAGAGACCTCTCCTATTAAGCGGCTCTGATAAGGGACCTCTCCTATTTAGCGGCTCTGATAAGGGACCTCTCCTATTTAGCGGCTCTGTTAAGGGACCTCTCCTATTTAGCGGCTCTGATAAGGGACCTCTCCTATTTAGCGGCTCTGATAAGGGACCACTCCTATTTAGCGGCTCTGATGAAAGACCTCTCCTATTTAGCGGCTCTGAACCGCCCTACGGGGGAGTCTGCATTAACTTCGCGTTGGGACTCCGGTGGAACATGAAAGCAAATAATAAATAATAAATTAGCGGCTCTGATAAGACCTCTCCTATTTAGCGGCTCTGATAAGACTTCTCCTATATAGCGGCTCTGATAAGGGACCTCTCCTATTTTTGCGGCTCTGATAAGGGACATCTCCTATTTAGCGGCTCTGACAAGGGACCTCTCCTATTTAGCGGCTCTGATAAGGGACCTCTCCTATTTAGCGGCTCTGATAAAGGACCTTTCCTATTTAGCGGCTCTGATAAGGGACCTCTCCTATTTAGCGGCTCTGATAAGGGACCTCTCCTATTTAGCGGCTCTGACAAGGGACCTCTCCTATTTAGCGGCTCTGATAAGGGACCTTTCCTATGCAGCGACTCTGATAATGTATTCTCCTCGGAACGAATTCTACTGATGCTATCACTTTGCTGCGCATTTCTGATCGACGCTGGTGGCGAATAAAAACAGGGCAGATACGAGATTTCCTAGTGCCATTTAACCTTATTATGAGCCGCCTTAGGTTGCTCGAGGCACTTCCAGACAGTTTGGATTACCGAAATGACGCTCATCAAGTCGATGACAAGTAATCACTCATCAAACTTTAATTATAATCGCTAAGTTCCATCTTCATAATCACGTCTGTTTCGGAGTTGGAAGAAAGAACGTACGGCGCATCAATTCGAAAATGATGGAATTGTCGTTTGTGTATATGGGCTACATATGTAATACTCACCGAACATCAGCGATGAAACAGATAAAAAAAAATTATAGTACCTAACCAATAAACAGTGAATAACTGTAAGCTCCGTGACCCTCTGCTGGTGATAGTTTTCAATGCCTATTATTTACTGATTGTTTTTGTATAAAGCTCGAGTATTTCGTTCAACAATAGATGATTTGACCAAGTATGACTTATCAAATGGTATCTGAAGCCCTAACCTACTTGGAATAATCCCGAGTAGAAGAGCAGAACGGCATTACATCGGTTGATGCTCTACACTTGGCTGGTCAGGATGGCTCTTGTGCTCATGCATAAACCCTATAGGTTTTTGTTCTGATCTTATTCATGAGATTATTCACGAGATTATTCACGAAAGCCTCGTGATATTCTGGTGTACTGTAATGTAAACCTAAAATCTAGGCTACTTATTGAATCAAGGTTACAAATTTGTGAAGTAATGTATTCAGGTTATACATTGAGTTTTATAATTTCATTGAATAAAAGCGCGAACAGATTCATGAAACAGCTGGCCAGCTCTGAGAGGCGAATAATTTCGAATATTTTTTGGAAGTCACTCGTGTGCATATGGTGAGGACATAACTGTGTTCTTTGGTGTCATGAGATATTTTACTTTTTACTGCCTTACAACATCGCAAAATGCATGCACGTAATGAGCACACAAAGGAACGTACGAGCGTATTCAAACATAAACTAACAAGGACAACAATTCTCTTCAGACTAAATTTCAATAACTTGACAACAAATTCACGGGTGGTCAGAGTGTGTCATGGTGTTATTCTGACCGTTAATGAAACGTTAATAATCGTTAACAACGACAGGACCTGCAATACAGCTCCAGTGACAACATACAAGGCTTGCTCAATACTTCATCAGCACTCTCATGCCATAGGATGATGAACAAAAATAGCACATGTGATTGCTCCTACCTGACACTAGAGCATGGTGACGGTAATATACCCGTGATTGGCTGGAGAGCGTCCACCGATTCAAAGTTTTAGATGCGTACACTTCATGTCATCCGAGCTGGGTGCCAAGGGCACTTTATATGCATTACACGGCAGGAGTATGCTATAGTACCATGTTAACAATTGTCGAAGCATCAATTGCTGATTGCAGTTGTTGTTCTCAAACACAACTGTACCGTATGCAGCTCATTAATTGCTGATTGCAGTTGTTGTACTCAAACACAACTGTACCATATGCAGCTCATTAATTGCTGATTGCAGTTGTTGTACTCAAACACAACTGTACCGTATGCAGCCCATTAATTGCTGATCGCAGTTGTTATTCTCAAACACAACTGTACCGTATGCAGCCCATTAATTGCTGATCGCAGTTGTTGTTCTCAAACACAACTGTACCGTATGCAGCTCATTAATTGCTGATCGCAGTTGTTATTCTCAAACACAACTGTACCGTATGCAGCTCATTAATTGCTGATCGCAGTTGTTGTTCTCAAACACAACTGTACCGTATGCAGCTCATTAATTGCTGATCGCAGTTGTTGT
>SDVV010036342.1:0-10959 GCA_016164225.1 Gammarus roeselii
TATATATATGTAACCGCTGGATTAGAAATACTATTTGTGTGTATGCACAGATGCAGTTCGTTCATTCTTTTTAATCAAATAAACGACAAGTTGTAAATTTTTACATATTGTGCTTGGTGATTGATCTTATTTTGAAACATTGATTTGCTGCCCGAATGATTTTCTCACTTTTTTCCTTACTGGGAATTCCATTTTAAGGTAGGTACGATCGATGCTTGTCTTGGTCTACTAATGGAACAAGTCTAACGCTCTACCAACTGAGAAGGTGCAACTGTTGGTCAACCGACGGATTATGAAGTGTTTGAAATTACATGTTTATGGAATGTACATGTTAATGTTCTTTTCGTTTTGCCCATTTCCCTTACTCCTTCCTTAGCCCACAATAGCCTTTTACTGGAGAGAAATAAAATGGAGTGAAACAAAATGTGTATGTTTTAAGGACACACGTACTTAACAACTGGTAAATTATTTATTTCAAATATAAATAATTATCGGTGCTTATGATTCAAATCAGTTATTTCATTAATGGAGAGTAAAACGGCCTTCCATTTTGAGACATAATCTAATGCACTACTTCAAAATATTTTCTTCGTCAAGTTAGATCGGTGGTGAAGATTGAAAGTACAGGGAACTTCCATTTTAAGATTCATTTTTAGTTTCAATCTATTTTCTCGATGGAATTCTTCTGCAATTCCGTTATGAAGGACTCAGTTTAACCGGTCAGTGCAGCCAGTAACCCTACGACTTGTGGACTAGACAAATCATCATGGCCACTCTGTTGGCCGCTGAAAACAGGAATGAAATGTTCCAGTTGGAGCGAGGGCAGACCCTTGTTCCGACGATGAGTTATTCAGTAGGACATCAGCTGCTACGAACTGTGACCTCAATTATATTGACAGGAATTTCATTTATTTTTCTCTGTTAGCAATGATCTAGAGTATCGTTTATGTTTTTTCAAATAATTTACACTGCATGCATCAGCTTCGAAACAAGGGAAAATCAATAGTCATATTCGTCTTATAATAGAGATTGTGTTTACTATGAGATCTTCAAATGACTTAATTTCTGAATTGCGCTAACGAACGAGTGCAAATACAGCATGCAATCCCTTGATAACATAAACTGTTAGATATAACATCAAATCCACGATATGAACAACAGCATGTCAGGATGATTTGAACCCAAAGGAATGTTTTGACCTCAATTGATCACTGCAGGCACTGATCAGAAAAAAAATGACACAATTGAATGAGTGATCAACACATGAGGTAGACTTTCTAAGTAGGTACAGCATGCTGGAGCCACCAACAGGCGATACCGAAAAGCGCACCAGGGATATGGACTGTGTAAGGAAATAATGTGAGGAGGAGGAAGGAGAAATTCTGTTGATGTCTTGCCATGCATGCTCAGCAGACTATTATTGTGATGGGGAGTGCTGCATGGAGACTATAATAAATGTGAGAAGATACTTCTTGGGATATCTGTTAATTCAGAGGAACAGCTTATGCAATTTGATTTTTATGAATACTTTTCATTCTTATATTATGAAAAATAGTTCATATTGGTTCTTTCAAATACACTCGTACTGCAAATGTAGAACGATTCAAGTCCAGAATAATTAACTGAATGTAAATTTGAATTGTTTTCTTTTAAATGGACTAATTAATTTGTCGCTTAATCATACATAACTAAATCGTGGGATCTGCGCTCTTATCAAAATGTTTTTTTTCCTACAAAAAAAGGGGTGAATAGAAATTACTCTG
This sequence comes from Gammarus roeselii, assembly GCA_016164225.1. Lineage (NCBI taxonomy): Eukaryota > Metazoa > Arthropoda > Malacostraca > Amphipoda > Gammaridae > Gammarus > Gammarus roeselii. The sequence goes on from SDVV010036342.1 coordinate 1,764, forward strand.
AAACGTTCACAGTCAGACCGAAGTCACCTTCCTACGAAAAAAGGTTTCAAAATCAGTATTTCAGGAATAACAGTATTGATATAGCGTGGCCATCATGGACAACAAGCAGAAAGTTTATTCTTGGACAGGACTTCAAGAGGTCGGAAGCTCGTTCTCTTTAATCTACAGTATGGTGGTGACTTGAAATATTTAGAAGATATCCAGAAGAAATTAATTTTGTGGGGTAGAAGTGAAGTTGAACAAGAATATAGTGTCTGTTTATGATATTGAAATGGTAAACACCAAATTTGGAAGCATTGTTCTAATAAAACATTTATGTCCAGTAGACTCTATAGTTGATGCTTTCACATCTAAAAAAAATCACGCAATATTTTCCAGACCCACAACTGTTAAATATTAGAAAGTCATGATATTATTTCTAGTTACCAGCCTTCATTTAAAAATAATTTTGTATATCAATCCTATATGGATATGATAAGGAGTAGTTATACTTACGATGTCAGGTCCGGTCACAGGTGAGAACTTTGAAAAAGGATATTGGAAACCAAATAGTACACCAATGTATTACAATAAAATATTATCTAGGCCCAACCATAGTCGAATACGCAAACGAACGATTGTTCTAGAGAGTCGGCTCCTTCTTCCATCCCCTACATCTGTAAGTTATTCTAAGTCACCACAATAATTAAAAAATTACTATTACACCAACAGAATATTAGCGAAAATGTTTCACCGGTTGCATGGTTGATCCAAACAGCAGTACTTCATGGTTAGACCTCGCCAGTCGGGCAACGCCGGCTAGACCTCGCCAGTTGGCGCACGCGGGCATGCTAAGGGAATCAAATTGGTTGCTTGAAATTTATTTCCATGATTACAAATGAACGACTCAAGCAAGTAGTTTCTATTCAATTTGCAAGATCGAAGACTGCCTCAAAATACAAATTTGTTCATTTTCGATAAACAATCGCACGAGCGACTCGCGAAAAGATCCCACTTTTATATCGTGCACGCACGGTTTAGTCGCTGAAGAGACCTAAAGGACAAGGTATCGAAAACAAATATTTAATGCACGGTTAGTGCATGTTGGTACTCATAGAGATGGCGGTTTAGCGTCGCGTGAAAATCTTCCTTGTCCCTATACTCCTTGCTATGAGGGATGCAGGTAAGGAAGCAATGAATATTTGAGCCGACCCGCAACTTTAACTTTATTCACTGGTGCACACATAATTAAATAACTGTATTCTATTGTTTACATTGAAGCACCAAAAACACAACGAAGGGCATTCCAACAAACACTAAAAACTAATGCCATCGAGTCGATTTCTGTGTTACACATAAAACACAATGCATGGTGTCCTGCATTGTCCTTGGGACTGTGCACGAGTACTTACATTACTTCGCTCCGTTGAAATTTGCTGTCGCGATGTAGACTCCAATAATACCTTCAGTGAAGTAGGCTCTGCCTTATGGAAAGCACCTCTCGGTTCGGACCTAGAGAATTAGTTTACGAAGTGTGCTCGGTCTTCCTATAATGCTCCTTCCTTATAACATTGCAGCTGTTGTGAAGAAAGGATGACATGTATTGAAATATGAATAAATTGAAAATGTTAAAATTCAAATTATCATCAATTTAAAATTTTAAAAATCGGTAGTCGATTGGAGTCATTGAGAAATTCTATTATTGAAAAACCCAATAATGACACAATTATCAAATGCATACTCGAACTTGTTGCAATCATTTTAGGGTAAAACTGAACTAGAGGAAATTCACGCTTTTTTTAAAACTTTATTCAATTTCCCGCTTAGCAAAGCAATAACTCATTCCTATGCACGAATCTTCGTTCTTCTGCTTTGGGGCGTACGCATTCGTGCATGGGTGCTTGAGAAGGCCGCTCCACCTGCCCGACGGTTGTTTTGTTCATTCAACTCAATGGGAGCAAGCCTTCCTCTTCCCCGGCGATCCCTGTCTGTGTACTCATGCAGCACTGTTCAGCAAGCGCCCTGAACAGTCCGTCATCCCTGCCTGTCTGTGTTCTCAAGCATGACCGCAGCGAATCCTTTATTCCTCTGTCACTAATGATCAATGCTCCGTAAATGAATTCCACGACCTAATATTAACGATATTCGTCAAAATGCATCGGTAAGCTCTCCTCTCTCTCCTTATAGAAATGCTGTTGCTTGACCCCTGGTGGTGACCCGTGAACTAACGGCCTGGAGACTCCTTCATCCCATCGCGCGACGCCAAATCGGCTAACTCCCAACTTATGTAGAATGGCACCAGCCCCTCCAAACTGAGAGGGCCTGACGGCGCTAACATGTTATCGTGGGAATAAAGAAGTGAGATAACTACAAACACGTTTATTTATTGTCAACAACTGTACAATTACATGTCACCCGAAGGAGTGGGTTGATCGCTGGCTCTCTTCATTGGTGTTCTTTAGAGACACTTTTTCCACTGGTGACACTTCCCGTTCGAGTGATGCACTTTTCAGAAAAAAATATTACTCCCTGGACTTGTTGCCTCGCATAGCAAGTATGATTTTCTCGTTTAGAAATGCACAATAATAGAACGAGGAGATTAGTAAAATGATAGTGCAATATAGATAATTTACAATGCGCACGACCATTTGTCGTCTGAAGTTCAAGTAAAATGAAATATTTAATGTGGACAGATTCGAAAAGATATTTTCAGTGCCGTTACTCTGCTCAAAACTCAGCAATAAACACACCCCGCTCTAAGTAGAATGCATCAAGGTCTCTTCACAATGGGCGGGACAGGCCAAGCCGTCGAATTCTGCTGGATCCCGAGTTGCTGGCCCTGTCTAAACTGTTATTCAATCATCATGAAGTCTATCACAATATTCTCCTGATGTTATTTTCCTATCATTAACTCTTTCATAACATCCTTATGGAACGATGTGCGGCAACAGAGCGGTCAGAAAATGCTTGCAGTCGAACCTTGAGTCGAAGAATGGACGACCAAGTTTTTCAACCGCACCAAATATTCATTAACCACATACTTGAGACCGTTCGCGGAATGTTCCTTTAGTAGTTCTATGTCCGTTCTTTGCAGTACTCTTTTCATCAACATAAGTCAAGATCATACCGTATTTTGTAATGCTCCAGTTGACCTTCAGTAGTTCTTTGTCCGTTCTTTGCAATATTCTTTGTTTTATATGATTTATGAAAGTGAATTCATTAGATTTTTTATTTGTAATTCTTTCAAATTTATACTGATAGCAACAAGGTAAAATGTATTTATTCTAACAATAATATATTACTGAAAAATATTTGTGCATCTGATGTTCATTCAAGGCTGGAGTATAAAGCAGTATTCTAGTTTGGGCTAGTAGAGTACTTGGGCTAGTAGAGTACTTCTATCCTCTCTAATAAAACTTCAAACTTGAGGTATAAAAATAAAAAGATCTCCAGCCAGTGCTACACTAGAGGGCTGAGAGATTCCACCCCCTGCCGGCCAGTTCCCTTTGGAATATAAAGATGCCTTAACCAGGCCTGCTGAGCTACAACATTTGGTTACGTTTTTGATGTTATTATATTGTACTGATTATACTCAAATAGTGATCATCATCACAATAATTGAGAATATATATTTTGAATCACACCAATAATGTTCAGAGAGTTATGTTTTCGATTCATGACTTCATAAAAAAATTGCTGAACAAATTCATCAAAATCGCACGAAGCTACTACTCTTTGCTGTCTTCTAGCGGATCTTCTCCTCGCACGAAGCTACTGCTCTTTGCTGCCTTCTAGCGGATCTTCTCCTCGCACGAAGCTATTGCTCTTTGCTGTCTTCTAGCGAATCTTCTCCTCGTGGCGAAGATATTGCTCTTTGCTGTCTACTAGCGGATCTTTTCCTCGTGGCGAAGATATTGCTCTTTGCTGTCTTCTAGCGGATCTTCTCCTCGCACGAAGCTATTGCTCTTTGCTGTTTTCTAGCCGATCGTCTCCTCGCACGAAGCTACTGCTCTTTGCTGTCTTTTAGCCGATCTTCTCCTCGTGGCGAAGATATTGCTCATTGCTTTCTTCTAGCGGATCTTCTCCTTGCACGAAACTATTGCTCTTTGCTGTCTTCTAGCGGATCTTCTCCTCGCACGAAGCTATTGCTCTTTGCTGTCTTCTAGCGGATCTTCTCCTCTCGTCTCGCGCACGAGATTTCGGTCTCGTGTTTGAGGTCAAGGATTAATGGAAAACGATATTGACTGAATTCTATCCAAACATACAATAGTTGCATCCCTTCGACGCCCAGTACTTTGTTGACCAAATATGTCATGCGATGCTTTGTTAATTCTTTCATATAGGGATAGGGTCAGTGAAGCGATCCGAGGTCTTGAAGCAGCCTTGAAGCAGGCACCAGTGTTGCGGTCAATGTGACCGGCTTTCTAATAATACATCAGTCGCATCCATTGATAACGTGGAAGAGAGGTTCGTGTTTGAGGTCAAGGATTAATGGAAAACGATATTGACTGAATTCTATCCAAACATACAATAGTTGCATCCCTTCGACGCCCAGTACTTTGTTGACCAAATATGTCATGCGATGCTTTGTTAATTCTTTCATATAGGGATAGGGTCAGTGAAGCGATCCGAGGTCTTGAAGCAGCCTTGAAGCAGGCACCAGTGTTGCGGTCAATGTGACCGGCTTTCTAATAATACATCAGTCGCATCCATTGATAACGTGGAAGAGAGGTTCGTGTTTGAGGTCAAGGATTAATGGAAAACGATATTGACTGAATTCTATCCAAACATACAATAGTTGCATCCCTTCGACGCCCAGTACTTTGTTGACCAAATATGTCATGCGATGCTTTGTTAATTCTTTCATATAGGGATAGGGTCAGTGAAGCGATCCGAGGTCTTGAAGCAGCCTTGAAGCAGGCACCAGTGTTGCGGTCAATGTGACCGGCTTTCTAATAATACATCAGTCGCATCCATTGATAACGTGGAAGAGAGGTTATAATTTGTGCTAGGCAAAAATTGATCCTGTGAAACCTGAAACCGCAAAATACTAGCGAATTCAGTAGAACATGCATCTCAAAATATTAACGAAATCAGTAGCGCATGCGTCTCAAAATACCAACAACTATTTCAGCCGCGCATGTGTCCTAAAATACCAACGAATTCAGCCGCGCATGTGTCCTAAAATACCAACAAATACTGCCTCGCATGTGTCCTAAAATACCAACAAATTCAGCAGCGCGTGTGTCCCAAAAGTCAACGAAATTAGTACCACATTGTATGTATGTATAGACACACAGCTGTTTCCCCTTAGTTAGGAGGGTGGCTAAGTTAGGCTGACACAGAGGGGGGAGGCGCCCAATCTCATTGCCACAAGACCGCCGTGTCCATGCCGAAGCTCGAACTCGCGACATGCAGCACAAGAGGCTGACACTGCAGTCGGGCAGGCTAACCACTCGGCCACGGCGCATAGCTACGTTCCAAATATCAACGAAATCAGTAGCGCATACGTCCCAAATTTCAACGAACTCAGTAGCGCTTGCGTCCCAAAATACCCACATATTTAGTCGCGCATGAGTCCTGAAATAGCTACGAATTCAGTAGCGCATGCATCCCAAAATACCAACAATTTCAGTTGGGCCTGCATCCCAAAATACCAACGAATTCAGTAGCGCATGCGTCCCAAAATACCTACGAATTCAGTAGCGCATGTGTCTCAAAATACCACCGAGTTCTATTTCGCATGCGTCCCAAAATACCAACGCATACGCATCCTCTTCAGAATCCCATGTGTGGACCTCCAACAAGAAGGTCATCTTCATGTTGGACAAATCGTGCAAACACTGTTATTGTCATTATTGTACCATCGAGTGTTCCAATAAAGACTATCATTTTTTGTATTATTATTAATATTGAATATTTTATACCTAAGAACATTTATAGTCCAAATAAATCTTTTCATCGTGCACATACCTCCATCACGAAATTCCTCCTCAATGCAAATGGGGTCAATCCGTTCATTGACTACTACAGCGTAGGGCTGCTCTCAGATTGTATGTTTATAATTACGTCTTGTTAATGACTTTTAACAGGAGCTTGTCAGTCTCACCTCTCATGCATAGGAGGATGGAAGTATTGACATCCCCATTCATGTATGGGTTTAGGAGGAAAACGACCAGATGAACGCATTTTCACCTGATATTTCAACTCTAGTGGCTTGGATGCCAATTGAATGTTCGCTATTACTGAATTTTTAGCTGACTTCTGTAGGTTTAGGCCTACTTGACTCCTAGTGAGATTTTCTGACCTGCGTCTCAGATGGTCAGAAGCCAGCCTATAAACGCCTTGGGTCAAATAGGCTGCCGGCGCCAGCTGGGGATGGGGAGTCGCAAACGGTAGTGTGACTAAGTTAAGAACAACGCACGTATTCATCCATGTGGCACAAAAGATCTACTCTATCCAATTCCTTCAAATTTATCAACTGTGATATGCTGTAAACGGACTTCACAATGTAAATTATTTGATGTGTCATCAGAAACAAAGAAGTAATATCTTCAACATCGCCATCAAGTGTGTACACCGTCAACTGAATGTCAATTATGCACGTTTCGGACGCCATAGCTTACTTGGAACCCCGTAGAAAAGAACATAAAAGAACTTTGCTGTAGATGCAATTTGACGAAACTCCTAATAAACAAATACTATTTAAAATGTGTGGTTTTGTTTCTGTCGGTGAATCATAACATTCGAGTTTATTCTACTATACGATTAAGATTTCATCAATCAAAATATTATATTTACGAAACCGATAAGCTGATAATGAAGAGAACGCTTTTTTGCTTTGTTTATAATAGAAAACGCATGCAAAATAAATCATTTCTGCTACCAAAACCACATGGTCATTGACATACAAATTACGGTCTGCTCACGGCCTCAAGATGTTTAATGAGCGACACAATACTACATTGAGGCCGCCACTGCTGAACTTACATTCTTTAGACGTCTGGCACAACCGCATCTTGATAAAAAGCATGTAAAATTTTCTGTTGTCCGGGACAAAACTCAGGAGTAATCAGTGAGGTGCGTTTGGATTTGCCTCCTTCTTTTCTTCTTCCGTCAAGACACAGGACGCCTCAACGCATGTGCATCCAACAGGCAGAAGTAACACCCTCTCCGCACAAACAGCGATGTTGGGCACACGTGCATACTCAACACTCGAAGATCGTCCCTTCCTGCCCACCGACTATTGCCAAGTATACAATATAAGCTGTCCATGACGCCCTACGCTTCGCTCTTCTTGGTGTATAACGCCGATTTCGACGTAATATTATGCTTGCTCTTTCTGTTCTCCCTGAGCGCTGGACAGCCTCGTACGGCCAGCTGACTCAGAATGCTAACCGCACCTTCGAGCGAAGCCTCTTCCCAGAAGATGACGAGGCGCAATGCCATTCCTGACCTTAAATGCTGAACTCTAACCTAAGAAAACAATGACCGATAAGTACCTCGACTTGAGCCACTGCCGAGTGGAGCCGTATTGTTTGGAAAAGGCTGCACTAATAAATAGACTACGCTAACATGAATTAATTTCAGTGGACGCCGGACAATATGTTCTATACTCTTTCACAATTATGACACTTTCATAATGAGAGCAAATAAAGACCATAGAAATGAAATTGTATGATTATTAAATGAATTACCAGGAGATGCAACAACTCAAAAATCGAATTGTTTTAACACTTTTCTGAAAGTTTATATCCTATTGTCGTCCGCTATAAATGTTAGTGTATTCACCATCTCCGCCGGGTTAGTAACGTGTTGCGCTGCCTGAAAGGAAATGAGAAATCGTAATTTTATGTGACAGACCAAGAATCGAGACGGAGTTTCCTGAAGCAGAACTTATAAACTAAACCCATAACCGGTGTATATAAGGTATCAAACCCTCATTATAAGAGGTAGAGCGTACCTCATGATAACAAATGAGACTGCCTCTACCTGGAGCTGCCACCTGACCCTAGGTTGTTAAAGCAACGCGAGTTTAATTATGCTCTGCTGCGCAGCTGGTTGGGCATGGTGTGGATCAGAAGGTTCAGCTGGTTGGGCATGGTGTGGATCAGAAGGTTAATGATTCACAGGAAGAGCTCCGCACCGGGGGGCACAGTAACCGATTTTCTGCACAGTAACTCCGACACTGGGCTGTCCTTCACTCTGATGCTTCTTTATCAACCCCGTATTATGCTTGCTGGTTACAGTTGCTGCCATATGACACGTTGAACCAACAACAGCTACATCATCTACAAATGATTTATTTTCAAGCATGTTCCCCTTCGTCCACCTTTCCCGGTTCAATGGTATACAGACAAAATGAAGGATATACTCAGCAATTAACAGAATTATGAATATACTATAGTGCATAATTGATTCTGATTAAACCGTTGCAGGTGTATATTTCAGTGATATTAGAAAATGCATCAATTTAGCTGAAATATAAGACGGACTATTGTAATCAATATGCATATATCTTCAGCGTTACCAATTGTGATTATTGTAATATTTTTGGTCGAAGTAAATGGGCAAAAAAGCATTGGATGTGTGGGATCTTTTACTAACCTTCGTATTCGTCCGTTCCTTTGTCACCCTGAGGTAGATTCTTGTCTACCTCATATCAAAGAAAATTTATCTGCTTGTTATTTCGCGTTTGTATTCCTACTGTTACTTGGTATCCGTCATCATCATCTTCATGTGAGCGGACCTTAAATAAAATTTTAAATTCCATAATATGAAGTATATCCCCAAAAAAACTCAAATGATGATAAATTGTTGTTCTGAAGCCCTAGTTCAGGTCCTACTTGGAGTGAGAGAAAACTCCATGACACCATTTCGGCAGGAGGAATCTTGAAAGACTGAAAGAGCATTGCGAAAGTATACATTTATAATTTGCTAACTCTGTACTCAACACCTTTCATAACAGGAATGAGCGAGGGCTGAGGTCTGTATAGGGATGTTTTTAAAATGGATTAACTTCAACACCATGTTTGCAATCTTTTTAAATGATTCGTAATGTATTATTCCCCAAAGCGGAGCGGGGTTCAAAATGTTTGCAAAAATCGTGATGGACATGACTCAAAGGATGGAATTTTTGTGGAATTTTATTTGTATAAGAACTTCAAGTGAAGTCGGTGATTTTAAATTCGGACATTTATACGATTATAATGAAATT
>SDVV010036343.1:0-10959 GCA_016164225.1 Gammarus roeselii
AAGAGACGCTTCCTCAATGGTGTTTCAGGAGAGAGGCTAGCGTGCTAGTGGCTATGCTGAGACGCTCCTTTATTGGTGTTTCATGAGAGACGCTTGTTCGCTGGTGCTTGTGAAGAGACGCTTCCTCAATGGTGTTTCAGGAGAGAGGCTAGCGTGCTAGTGGCTATGCTGAGACGCTCCTTTATTGGTGTTTCGTGAGAGACGCTTGTTCGCTGGTGCTTGTGAAGAGACGCTTCCTCAATGGTGTTTCAGGAGAGAGGCTAGCGTGCTAGTGGCTATGACGAGACGCCCCTTCATTGGGGTAGGCCTGGGACGGGCTAAAGAGTCTATTCTAGCAGTACTGCAAAATTTAATTTAAAGTACAACCATTCCAGCCTAGACGAGATGCGAATCGTCCATAGGCTGCCGGATGCTGAAGGTTCCAACAGAGGTTGTTGCCGCCACATTGGCGGCGATAGTTTTTACGTCCCCTTTTCTTATTAAGGGGGTGGATTATTCTCCCAGTGTTTGTCGAGGAGGTTTTTAGAGACGTTTACGTTATTACTGTTAACTACATCATGTGGCAGACGGTTCCGAATTGTTTTTATCTTGCTGGGGAAGAAGTTCTCAGCCAGTGATGTTCTGAATGGTTTTAGCTGTAATTTTTGTCAGTTATTTCTGTTTCTTAGATAATAATCTCGGCCAAAGAGTCCCTCTGGGCTAGCTCTAGTTATTTCATTTAGGTATTTGAAGGTTACTAACAACTGGACTCTTAGCCGTCTTCTTTCAAGTGACATCAGTTCAAGTTCGTCGAGTCTCTGCGGAAATGTCTTATTTCTGAGTTCCGGAATCATTTTTGTGGCTCGGTGCTGCATACGTTCCATTGTGTTTATATCTCCTCATAGGTGAGAGGACCAACATTGTACTGCAAATTCCATTTGAGGCGTGACGAGTGAAGTATGTAACGGGAGCACGTTGTCCCTGTACTTGTATCGGAAATTTCGGGATACAAGGACAAGGACTCGATTGCCTTTCTTGTAGCTAACTTCCATTTGGTTTTTCCAATTAAGATCTTAGGTGATTAATATTCCAAGGTCTCGTTGTTGGTCGACTTCAGTCATATGCTGGTTTGCCATGACGTAAGGAGAATTTCGATTTAGTGATCCAATGTGCAAAGCAGTGCATTTTTCAGTACTTAAGTTCATTTGACCCTTATCAGACCATTCCATTAGTTTTTCAAGATCCCTTTGCATGGTTATGCGATCGTGCTCACAGTCCGCTCTGTGACAGAGTTAGGTGTTATCAGCAAATTTTGTTAGCTTGCTAACGATGTCGGTGTCCAAGTCATTCACATAAATTATAAAGAGAAGGTGCCCAAGAACACTGCTCTGAGGTACTCCTGATGTTACCAGTTATGCCAAGCGCCTCAACTTGTTTCAGTAGGAGTTCGTGGAGGACCTTATCAATCTCATTTTGAAAGTCAAGATAAGTAAGGTCGACAGCCATGGTTTCATCGCATATCGCAGAGACCTTGTTGAAGAAGTTCAGAAGATTGGACAGACCGCTAAGTCTGCTTATGAAGCCGTGTTGGGTTTCCTGTATAATTTCAATCACCACCTTCGTAAATGAGGGTGTAACTCTGGCAATTTTTAAAAAATTACGGAATTTTTCTGATGTTCGGGACTTGTTGACTATAGAAGTTAGAACTGGTGTATATATTAGTTGATTTCTTTATGGTACTGATGGAGCAACTATTGATGCTGCCAGATTTACTCTATTGAGACAAGATAATGGAGTTACTGATGAAAAATGGGAAGAATTTACAAAACAGTAATTGAATATTTATTTTAGATGGTAGTTTTCGTTGACACAAATACTGTCAACAATATTCTTCCCAACCTCCAGCATGTATACATTAAGTATATATGCTATATCTGGATCTTCTAGATATTCCATATTGGCAATGATTCGTTTGTTTACAAAAATGAGGTATTTATATTGTTATGTGGTCCAAGTATGTTATGGATCCCTTTCCACGTTCGTTTAAGATCTATTTCATATTATATGACAAAAAATCACGTTGCAAATTCATGCAGAAAATCGAATCCAGCCACTCACGTGGTTTCTAAATTGGGTATAAGTACCTTTTCCCATCTTGCCATGCAAGAAAAAATAAAAATAATTGCTCCGCATATTTCAATTTCTGTTTTAATATTTGCGGTAATCCAATGTCTAGTTAAGTCTCTAGGACACTGTTTTTGTTCTAGGAGGGACATCAAGAATTATAACATCCATCTACTATGGGAATTAATTGTTTGATTGCAAGGTCAGTCATTTCCATTTAAGATTTCAGTGTCATCATATTGGTTCACTTTGTCTTATAGATTTCCTACTATTACAGCATATTTTAATCTGTATTGAATTTTATTTTGCATTTGGTAAAATATTTTTCAGAATTATAAAGATAGGCCTGTGCTCTGAAGCATCCGATAATAATATGTCAGAGTTAGGTGGGTTTGTCATGAAAATATTTTATGTTAGGGAGTCTTTATCTTTGGACTTGTTTATTAGAGTTGGTTTAGTTATTATTGATGATAATGCAAGGCCGCTTATTGTAGGTAGGAGTTCTAGAGCAATATTGCCGCTATAGTAGTTCATTATATCCGTATTGAAATCTCCGCATAGAATAAAATGCTTAGTCTTTATGGTGGCAAAAGATTAGATTAATTCATTTCATTTGTAAAAATTTGATTAAGGGTAAAGAATAGTGGCTTGTTTGCTATTGTCATGATCTTTCATGCAGATGTTGCTGTGATCATAAATATTTTTTCCGACTATTTTACTAGCGGCACACTAGTCTAAAATATTAGAGGTACATTTATCTGAGTCATAGATGCTGATTGCTCCTCCACATCCACCATTAGTTGTGAATGAGTGAAATGCTGTATAGTTATTAAATTAATTCAATATTTTTCGTCATTGGTCTGCCAGCTTTCTGTTTAGCTAATTACACATAATTTAGATTTTAGTGATTGTAAAAATGATTGAAATGTACAATTGAGTAAAAAGTGATCTGATGTTCTGGGATGATTAAGACAATTTTGTCCACATATTTTTAGAACTGCAGTCTAATCTGTTAATAGTCTCTTCATTATAATACTCACGCTTCCTCTCAGATTTTATTTCAAGATAGAGCACATTCAGATGGTTGGTGTAAGGGTCAATCAAAGCTGATAAATAATGGTCCAAGCCTGTTGAATATCTAACATCAAACTTTTAAGAATTCAAGGTCCTAGGAAGAGTAAGAAGCTGAGCAACGACCATTAACAAAACTAAATGACTTTGTCTCCGGAAAGCTTCTATTAATTCCATGAGGTAGTTTGTGACCGAAGTCTCTTTACAGGTTTTCGATCCTTAAACCCTCATAATTTTGACCGACATTTCAGAAGCCCTTCGGAGCTGCATTGGGGTGATTGTTGATTTGGAAACTTTCAGGCCGATATCCGCTACATTTTATTTTTTACCGAAGAAATTCAGAACGAGGTTCGAAGCGAAAAAAATTACTTTATGAGTTTCTCTTGTTTGACCCTTAATGTTTGTGTGACTGTGTCTTACGGCAACTAGTAAGCATTCTTCAAGGGTTAGTGAACACACATGAGGTAGGCTCATCTGCACCGCCTTGCAAACTGATCTCACAAAAAAAATAAGAGTTACATTTATGATATTTTATGAGTAACAAACAAATATATCAAGATTCATTTGCGGTATCAACCAAAGGTGGTTTTTACTTCGATGAGCAAATTGCAACATTTGTTTTTGAATGAAGCATAATTTTTATATGTATAGACCCTCTGCGATTGTGGTTGTTGTGTGCATTTGCGGCGACCAATCTTCTCATAAGTTTTTTTCCCTTTTGACGGGTTCTTCTAGCGCTGTTATTTTTTTTTACGGTTTCCCATAAGCTGAGCTAGGAATTTCGTAAATCCGAAAGTTGAGAAATTGTATAAAGTCTTATCTTTAAGGCAGAGCTTTCTTTATTTGAAAAATCGTAAGATTTATAGCGAGAGAGGATGTTAGGGGTGAGATGAGGGAAGCAGGGAAGGGCAGTAAAGGGTTCAGGAATGAAAAGGACATCGGAAACTTGTTGATAGACAGACGCTGGAAGTACGCATCGCTAGTTGCATGGGAGGGACTATGCGAAATGAAAATACATTTTTACTATTGCCGTAGGTACTTGATCAGCGAGTTGACAGAGGTAATAAATTTCCACAAGATTTTGTCTCTGTTCTAAACGAGTTTTGTTGAAAACATTTTCATATTTAACATGGACATGATTATAGTGTGGTTTCTCTGACAAAATGTCAGGAACCCTCAAATCTAAATACGCGAATTTCAAATTCCTAATTGAACTGCGACTCACTCTACAGTGACCGTACAAATAATGACGAGACAGTTAGAAGAGCTCAACCAAAATGTGACGGCACTAACTGCTGGTAGGAACATCATTCAGGCTCACCATATTTTCCAGTGAATATTCCCTGACGCCCACCGCCTCTTTTGCCATTGAACGCCCTGCAAGCTACTTATCGCCGTCACCGCCTTCTTGGTCAGTGATATCAAGGAGGTTGGATAGATGGAAGCGGCTCAGCCGCTCGGAAGTGAAGCACGGCTGGACTGGCTGTCGGCTGTCTGAAAGCCAGTTGGAGGGGCAACCTAGGCCGCGGCAATGCATTGCTATGAACAGAGAGGGACGACTTATCACTACGACAACCGCTTATTGCAGTGCCTGCGGCTGCTCTGAGCGCCAACCGAATATCACAGCAGTCACTTTTCTTCGGTTTTAACATTATAGACATTGAAAATAGTTGATATTGTGTTACTGTATTACTTAAATCATCAGTTTAGAAAGATAACAGTGCTCAGACTGAGCGATTGGACGAGGTAACAACATGATTCCGGCCAAATTGCAAGACTCGCTGGAAAAGTATTGTGTATGCAACACTCGCATTGTATTGAATATTATTTATGATATACCACTTAATAGTTATCTCTACATTTTCATGGAAACCCATAACCTTACCGCTTAGAAATTGACACCAAATAGTTAACATAGACGAGTCCTGCGCGATTTCAGGGTTAACACTGGATATAGTCTAGTCCAGTATATGTTTCATACCGCATGTTAGCCTGAATTAGTATATCATGAAGTGGATAATTGTCCCCGTGGTTCTGATCTTTTTAACATTTAAACCTATGCATGGTCCTCCTCATCCTAGTGTATTTTTCCTGGTGTCATCTTCATGAAACATTGCACAGCATATTATAGCTGCATGACCCTACAGCACAATAACTGGTCCCATCAAAACTGCACGGAAGCCCATTGTTGTTGCGTGCATACAGCGGAATGCACGCAACTTGCCCCAGCATGAAACTTTTATTCAACAACCGTACGATCAAATGCATTTATTCAAATTGTATTGTTCGGAAAAATCACGTGCGCCTTCTGATAAAATGCATTGCTTCGAAATATCTTCAAGAAAGCTACTTCTATGCAGCGAAAAAATTATACTTCAAATGTACAACAACAAAAAAACACTATGAGTCGTTAATTGTCTAACAACTTGCTTCATTTCAATGAACTTTAATGTAACAATGTGTAGTTATAAAAAGATGGAACCAATTTCATTTGAAATGTCTGGGTTTCACCCAATCCTGACATCTCCCATACCAGTATAGATTTCTGCTATCAAGAGTAAAAGCGCAGGCATTGAATTATTCCCTGCCTATTCTTTAGTATTTCTGTCCTTCGAATGGCGGCCGTCATATGGCTGTGGCCGTTGACTTGGCTTCACTAGCTAGCATTGCTAGAACTAGCTGTGCCGCCTCCACCTATACAACCTCATTGTGAATATCCCCCGAGCAGCCCGTCGCCGACCACCCCTTCCTTCTTTGGCAGAGCTCGCACGTACACACATGCTATCTCCTCGATCCCGCCACCTATGCGGATCTGCATTCGGCAACAACGAGTGGCAGTCTAAGAGTACTAAGCCTAGAGTGACAGGCAGCAAGAAGGTGACAAATGATGGTTGACGACAGCTGCAAGGTCGACAGAGAGGTGGCTAGGTGCTGGCTAATGATAGAATCAGTAGAGGAGGGATACTCCGACATAACACAGCCCTTCAAATAAAGAACTCTTATTTCGCTCTCAATCACGAAGATATTAGCTCAGTGGGTTTCTAGGGGGTGATGGTAACATGACGGAAAGTTCAAGTGCTCTGTTGTCTCGATGCCGCTGTGCAAACTCAGCAGACAAGTTTAAAATCATAGCCCCGAAAAGAACGACCTCATTATCATCCTCTTCGTTTTAACGAACTTGCAAGTTCATACGCTGTCCAACTCTTTAAAGAAATAAAGAAATACAAAAAATCTAATGAAAGCGATAACAAATAAAACATACAATAGTGTTATTATTACGGCTATTTTGCCATGGATTGACGCCACAAACAAGATTCATGAACGGGTGAAGTACATGAATCGTGCTGTGGAATAGATAGCTAACGAAGAAGGACTATGCTATGTAAATGCAGAGCATGTTATTGAAGGAAGACTGAATTATTCCGGCGTAACTTAGGGCATATCAGTGCGCACGGCAAAACGCAGTTCGGTATTCTCTTCAGTAACGCTCTAAGAAATATCACGATGAGAGACAATCCACGGTAAGCACAGAAACAGGCCCCGGAAACGATGCCACTCAAGAAACGAGCGAAAACACCAAACACCGGACCAAAAAAGCCAGAACAAGATGAAAGAATTCGTGCTGCTGCCGTGGCAAACCCCTGACAAAAAAAAATGGGTCAGGCAGCAGAAGCATTTATGGTAGGGTCAGGCAGCTCAACAGAAGACATCTCAGCCAAAACAGATGATGACATGTTAACCAAAGCAGATGGGAGAGAAAAAAGTATAGCTTCACTAGAGAATGTGCAGTCACTAATGCCCAGGATGGATCTTCTTCAAGCTATAGTTGAAACGGGCGAATATGACATATTTTTGAATCTACGAAATGTGGATGGACATGAATGACCGAAGTTTCTTGGCGAAAAGAGACATTAAAGGTCTCAGGACTTTTGGTGTAGACAAGTCTTCTCCCACCAGAGGGATGGAGGGTCTGTGGTTTACGTCAAAGAAATTCTCAATCCAATACTTTACCGGGCAAATGCAATAACATCTTATGAGGTACTCCGGGTCGACATTATGCCCTCTGAAGGGATAACACGAAAGAGTATACTAGTATACCGAATTCCTAGTTTAACTGTACGGGAAGAAGATGTTTTCTTGGACGTATTGGACAATATCATTTCTTCTTCCCATGAGAGTATCTTGATGAGGGACTTCAACCTACCTGACATCAGTTGAACAACCTTGAAAATTGAATTACGGGGTGGCAGGTTAATACGACTCGTCGATAATACAACCTAAAACAGTACGCAGAAGAACCAACCTGGGCGCCTAACATCTTACATCGTGTTTCGTCGACTGAATAACAATTAATTGAACTGGTAACAGTTGAACAAAAAGTAGTTGATCACCATACTATAGAATTTAAAATCTCAGCAAATCATATGATGCGGTAATTAGCAAGGAATAACTAAATTTTTCTAAGAGCTAAGTTGGACAGCTTGGCAGATGAAATCACCAACATAGATTTCGAGTACTAATTTGATAGCTAAACCACTTATGAATGTTTTATGTATCTTAGAGATAGGATGACGCAAGCAAGCAAGCGACACATCCCGGAGTGGGAAGTACAAATTAACAGTTCTTCTTGGCTGCATAACGAATTTCATAAAGTGATTGACGGACGACAGATATCGTATCAAATCCACAAAATTAATTCGACTCAGGAATCCGAACAAGCGCATGAGCGGGCTGGTAGAAGAGTAAAGAGAGTGGTCAGAAACGCCAAGATGAACAAGGAAGGAAATTTAGCTAAAATAGCCAAGTGCAATCCAATAGGGTTCGTTGCATATCTTTATGACAGACTTGTTGTTCGTTTCAGCACCAGCCCTCCTCTACGAAATAGTGAAGAACGGTTGAGAATATGAATAATATTCCAGAAGTCGAACAGGGCCAGATGATCTGTATCCGAGAATGTAACGGAACCTCGCCGAAATCAAGATGTGGTATTCATAGACCCATTTCAGTCCTCCACTGACGGAGGACTGAAATAGGTCTATGAGTACTGGAATGACTCCATATAATTGGAAAACAGCAAGCGTTACAGCCATATTCAAGAAGAGCAGTTGGAAAGATACAGGGAACTAATGACCAATCAGTTTCTCACGTGTGATCGGCAAAAATTGGAATCATTGATAAAAACACGTATAAAATGTCACCTTCCGGGACCCAACACGGCTTCAGAAGTAAACTTAGCTGCCTGAATAATCTCCTTGGCTTTTTCAGTAAGGTCACCGAGATATGCGACGAACCAAAACTAACGACATTATTTATCTTGGCTTTCAAAAAGCGTTGATGAGATCCCCCTGAACGCGAACTGTAAAAAAGGGAGTCGTTCAGTATAACTGGAACCGTGGCAAGGTGGCTCCGAAATTAGCTCACGGAACGCCTGCAACGGGTCTTTATCAGCATATGAAAAAGTCGATGGGTTAGGCTAACATCTGAAGTACCCCATCGCTATGGTCTTGGTCCCCTCCTCTTTCTAACATATATGAATCACCTCGACACCGACACCGTTAGCAAGTTATCCAAATTGGCTGATGATACAAAACAATATTAGAAGACGGATTGCGTGTCCAAAGTGATCTTAATAAACTAGTGTACTGGTGTGATAAGTGGCAAATGTACTTTATTGTTGAGTCACAATTATTGAATTTTATTATTGAATCACAATTATTGATTTTTAGTATTGAAACACACATTGTGATTCAATACTAAAGTGTGTGTGATTCAATTCTACTATTGAATCACACAGACCATCATGTGACTGAAGTCGACCAACAACGAGATCGTGGAATATTTATCACCAACGTTATGAAGAGGAAGAACCAAGTGGAAGCTAGCTAAAAGAAACGCAATAGAGTCCTTGGCTTAATATCCAGAAACTTCCTCTTCATGTCCAGGGACATCGTGCTACTATTATATACTCCTCTCGTCAGGCCTCAAATGGAATTTGCAGCATAAAATTGGTCCCCTCACCTTAGAGGGGATAGTAAAAAGATGGAACGTGTTCAGCCCAGAGCAACAAAAATGATTCCGAAACGGAGAAATAAACCATATCCGCAAAGACTCGACGAACTTAAACTGTTATCACACGAAAGAAGACAAATTAGAGGTCAGTTAATATAAACCTTCAAATATCTCAGTGGGTTTACTAGAGCTGGCCCAGAGGACATTAATAATATTTGAGTGAGATCATATCCCAAGGAATATAAGTAATTGAAAAGGACTGCATCTAAAACCATTCAAAACATCAGTTGCTGAAACCTCTTTTCCAATCATATAGGCAAGAATTGGGAACCGTTTAACACATGATATGGTTAACAGTCCCAACGTCAACATCTTTAAGAACTGCATCGATAAACACTGGGAGTCTAATCCACCCCCTTAGAGTATAGCGTAAAGACTAGTGCCGCATGAGGTGGCAACAATCTCTGTTGGGTCCTCCAGCAGCAGGTAGCATTTGAATGATGGTCACCACGTCTGAGCTGGACTAGGTGTATAGTAAATCCCATTTTGAAGTATTACTAGGATGAACTCTTCAGCTCGTCCCAGTCCTACAATTACTACTAATAAACTTCGCGTAAATAAAAATTTAACAAATTAATGGTGGTCTCAACCTCGTTTTGGTGCGTTGTTGAAATCTTGATAACGTGCTTCAATTTTCTTTCGCAGCTGTTGGTAACTGGAGTGAGTCCCCTGCGAACACAGTGGTTACGTTGGGAGGTGGAGTTAGGATGGCCTGCCACCTGGACTCGACGCCTTCCGCCATCGTGCAGTGGTTTCGTAATGGAGACTTGCTCGGCTCAAAGAACAGGTGAAGATTTCTTAAGAAGATAATGTTTATTTACGGATAATGACATATTTTTGTCAGCGTGAGTTGTTTCGTAAACAACATCGCTACTTGTCTGGGCTTGAACATGATCTTATAATTATGAGTAGGGCTGAAATTTTAGTTTATATCTATCAATCAATGGACATTGTTGGAGTGAACTTTCTAAAGGGATGACAAATAAAACTTTAGATTGAGATGTTAACTTCAAGAAAAATAGCTGAGATGAGAGGGTCGGGGTTACTAAGCTACGGTCGTATTTTGATAGAAATGTGTAAGGAAATAAAAGCAGTGGGTGATGTCAGTCCAAATGGTCTGATTGAATAATCGGAAATTGTGAGAAGATAGTTTCAGGGGAAATTTCGTCAAGATTACAAGACATTATTGGAGAGATGCTGTAAAGGATCAAAAATAAGAGCAGAAAATTTGTAAATGAAATGAATAATGGCCAATCAAGATTTGTGGACACACAAATCAAGATTTTAACTCTTCTTAATTGGTTCCAAAAACTGATAAATTATACGGTAGTACTCGTTAAAAATGCAATAATAAGTTGATTTTATTGATTTCCTTCATAGTCCGCGAGTTAAATGTTTGTGTAATTGGCTCTCAGGTTTTTCTTCCCGAAGCCCGACATCCTTCAGATCGCCAACGCCTCATTGGGAGACGCTGGAAGTTACTGGTAAGAATGCTCATTCTGGGTGATCATTGTGCAATCTATAATTTAAGAATATATATCCGATGGAGACCAAATTAACATGTATGTCTACACACATGAATAACAAAATATACGCTCAGTGGGTGAGATACATGATGCATTGAAAGATTTCGAGTTTATGTGATCCTAATGATGTTATTCCCTAGCTTTTAATGAGACGTAGGGCAAGCATTTGTCGACCGTGTTGGAAATATAT
>SDVV010036344.1:0-10959 GCA_016164225.1 Gammarus roeselii
CCGCAATGAAGTCATATGACACAATCTAACTTTATTTTGATGCTTCATATTATCTCCTAATGTTGTTCAGCTCTGCTCACGATGCCACTATTTAGAGCAGTTATTCGTAGGCAGAATACAACGGCAAAGCGCACTGGCCGACTGATTCCTACTACCAACGCCAACAAGCGACTGCAGCGTGGCTACGGTTCTGTGGTAGGGGCATCTGAATGTGGGTAGGGCCATAAAACGTTGGGAGGCCAGGTGTGATAAGATACGGGGGATGGGCTTCGGGAACCTTCATTGATACTGATAGTACATATGGACAATATTTATATGTTTCTTACCCATTTCTAGCATGAATGAGACTTGTAGCATATGTGAGATGTCTCAAGCATATATACGATGTGTTTAAAAAATGTGTTGCTCTAGCTTAAGTGAGACGTCTCTAGCATGTGTGAGACGTTTCTATCATATATGAAACGTCTCTATCAGACCTAGGACGGTTGTGACAGATTTGTGACGTCTCTAGTACATATGAGACGTTTCTAGCATATATTAGAAGTCTCTAGCATACAACAGAGAGCTGTAGAATACGTGAGACGTCCGCAGCATTTATGAGACGCCTCTTGCATATGAAACGCCTTTAGCATATATAAGACGAATCCAGCATATACGAGATGTCATATTATATAGGAAATTCTAGCAGGTACGAGACGAAACGTCTCTCGCGTGTTGGAAAAGTACATGGGACATAACAATTACGATCCTGACATAATAAAACACCTACCTTACACTTTTATTCCGGACAATAACGATTGTCTAACGCCTACACTCTGGAACAGAACGCCTGTTACCGCCTATACTCTGGACTAGAACGCCTAACTACCGCCTATACCCTAGACTAGAACGCATGTCTACCGCCTATACTTTGGACTAGAACGCCTGTCTACCGCTTATATTCTGGATTAGAACGCCTGTATTCCGCCTATACTCTGGACTAGATCGCCTGTTTACCGCCTATCTTTTTCCTGCCGCCTACGCCGTACAGCCTGTCGGTCCGTTTGTCGTTCAACGTAGACTGCATGCTCCGTATACCAAAAGGTTTAGCCTCTTGGGTTATATTGTATCCAACCCACAAAAGGCGGTCTCCATATCATTCCATCCAGTTGATTACCTTCATGTATAATGAATCAATTACGTCAGTCGTCTGTCGGAAACTTTTTGCGCTATTACTCATGTAGGAAAAGAGTAAACGAGGCAATTAATTCAATCGAAGTTTGGCGATGGCCAGCTCCTCCCCAGAGATGGCCGCGAATCCAACCACCGCCCAACGGAGGGGCTTATCCTTCCACAAAGCGTGCAGTCATATTAGAGCACGGGAAGACATTTGACCTTCTGTAAAGGCCGGTACAGAGTACTTTTGTGCTGGACACATCGTTAGGACTGTTACTTTGTTAAATCGAAATAACGGAACCGGAACGAAAGTCACTTATTAAAAGTGGCTGATCACACTCGAAAGTCAGTCTTTATATATTAATAGTATCACCCTACAGCTGTCGCTCCGAGCGATATTTATATTCCTTTCACTGACTTCCTTTCCCTTAATTTTTCTTCTCCGATATTCCCACCTTATTTCTAATCATAATCATCATCTTCTCCGATATGTCAGAAATCTCAGTGGTCGATATCGCATGTTTACGGGACGTCGGGGTTCTTCTCAGATTTTCCGCGTATTTTGCATAATTAGTTAATTTCTCTAGTCTTGAAAATATTTTCGAGGAATATGTTATGGCGCCCCGTCTAATATTTCCGTGTATTGCCCTGACGACGTCTGGAGGCATAATTTCTAACCTTCGGCGTGTCATTGAATTTTTATGGTTATTTTTGATGTGACTTACCATGATTGTTGTGCACAGGCGCTCATTTAAAATCATAACTGACCAGTGTGTTTTAATTATTGGAAAAAAATAGTAGGCTTTTTCTGTGTCGTAGTGTCCATTCTTGATATATGCTGTGTCTTAATGTCACTTTTTGATATCTTCTTTTCTTTAGTGTATATATTTTCTGGTGCGTCGATTTGGCTGGTATGTCGTGACACTGCGTGTGGACCAAACCACGCAGTATCTGAACACACTTGTATTCGTATTCTTGTTGTGATGTAATTTATAAAAAATATGCAGAATATTTCATCTATAGAAAATAAAATGACCAAATGTCACGCGATATCGGGCACGTAGTCCAAATATATCCAAGGGAATGGTGAATTTTCCAAATGTTGAATTGAACGAACAGCAAAAAATAAAAAATAAAATCTATTTCAATTTACCTGCATTCCGTCGTATACCAAGTAAAATGAACATAATTGCATTTGCGATGCATTAAACATCGTACTATTTCTCGATTAGTCGTATTTTTTTCGGCCAAAATGGCTACATTTGCATAACAAAAATTGCTTACTCTTCCCTCTACGCGAAATGAGCTATGATGTTAAGTTGCGTTTGAATACAGCAACTGTAATAAATATCTGATGCTTCACCAATTGTAACAGTGGCTCAAGTTCTCTGTACTGTAGTATGTTTGTGTCATTAATTACATGAAACACTCCATGAGACGGCTGACACTTTTGGCCATCAATTGCGGTACATTACCTTCCCTATGCGCCAACATTCGGTCAGAGAGGTCATCATATGTATAGAGATGAACATTAGATTTTGTATAATAAACTTATTGTCTCTTCGTATCTACGGCTTGTGAGGGCTAATTGACTCTTCGTATCTACGGCTTGTAAGGACTAATGGACTCTTCGTATGTACGGCTTGTAAGGGCTAATGACTCTTCGTATCTACGGCTTGTAAGGGTTAATGGACTCTTCGTATCTACGGCTTGTTGGGGCTAATAGACTCATCTTATCTACGGCTTGTAAGGGCTAATGGAGAGTTGCGACTCTTTGTATCTACGGCTTGTAAGGGCTAATAGAATGTTGCGACTCTTTGTATGTCCTGCAACAAGGAAACATGAATAATTGATTCTGTCATTCTCAAAGGACATACAATCCTAATACATCCGTTAGAGCATTCATGCCATGAAGGTACAAGTAGGTAACGGTATGAAAGTTCCAAATACATCCTGAATGCAGGTTCAAACCCAAATCCACATCCACTCAATGAAAAAACTTTAATTTCTACAGATAATCTTGCAATCTAAGCCCAGACGAACTTCTTGTGAGTTCCACAGATTTCTTATCTGAGTTTCGCAGAAGAAGTTCATGTCAATTTAACTTTTTTTTTGTAATATATTCAATTAAACATTACAAAATCATTACAAAATCATCGGTTTGGTCGAGACAAAACTTTTGTATCACACGGGGTTCACCACAGGTTCCTGAGCCATCGAGTCGGAGACTCCTGACTATGTTACGTATAGTAGGCATCTAGATTGCGTGTTCAAGGCGAAGGTACTGTACGTACTGACTAATGATACTGAAGCGTTTTTGTTAATAAATAAATCGTTCACAGTGAATGTCGAATTGATCCAACTCTTTGGTAGAAAACGTACAAGGATTTGTTACGACTGTTTCCGTCACATATTATGTTGATACAGACACTAGGCCGCATCCCCGTCACAGATTATGTTGATACAGACGCTAAGCCGCATCCCGCATCCCCCAGACTATGTTGATATTCTAAGGTTTTCTCTTAATAAACCAAAATTACTGCATATGAAGAGAGAAATCCATCAAATTTATCGACTTTCCTGTAACAATGCACATTAAGAAAATTTTCAATTTATTTTCTGCAAATTAATAAATAAACGAAATCTGAATATTTTGATGTTCAGCTGAATTCTTGTATGTTTAATACAATTTTACGCACAATTGTATGTCATTTGTTACTCAGTAAATTATTCATTCGGCATTTCTTCGTCCATTTTTCCATTATGTGAGTGCTAGCGTGTGAGGGCAAGTGTACAAAAGGTCTTGCCGCCGGCTTTTCTCCAGCTTGGGAGGAGGCGGCATTATGTCTATAAGCATGCATTTACCAAGGTAGTCGGCACCATAGTGGAAGTGAGGGTACCCCTTCATGTTGCTCTGGTCCGCCTTGAAGATGCACGTCAATGCGCGCCTGGCATTCCCTTTTTTAACCTGAGAGCACCCCTACAGGCAGCATTTATCTTGCACCCATTTCCTGAGTTTATGCGAGCAATTAGAACGTAATATGGCGCCTGTGATGCGTGACGTTAAATAAGAAGAGTTCCAGTAAGGCTAAAAAGAGGGTTATTTAAGAAATACCGTCATGGAGGGCATCTGGGATCAAGAGGGCATCTGAAACAAAAACATGTTGCTGGTTCAGTGCAACAACGCCCAAATGTACTCTGATCCGTCGGGATACCAACCATATTATGAAGTCAAATTGATAAACATTCAAGCTATGAACATAGTGCGAACACTACTGCTTAGTGCGAACACTACTGCGGACACTAGTGCA
This sequence comes from Gammarus roeselii, assembly GCA_016164225.1. Classification (NCBI taxonomy): domain Eukaryota; kingdom Metazoa; phylum Arthropoda; class Malacostraca; order Amphipoda; family Gammaridae; genus Gammarus; species Gammarus roeselii. The sequence goes on from SDVV010036344.1 coordinate 4,467, forward strand.
AACACTAGTGCGAACACTTGTGCGGACACTACTGCTTAGGGCGAACGCTAGGGCTAACACTACTGTGTATATAGTGCGAACACTACTGTTAAGTGTGAACACTAGGGCGAACACTACTGCGTAGTGCGAACTAGTGCGAACACTACTGTCAAGTGTGAACACTAGAGCGAACACTACTACGTAGTGCGAACTAGTGCGAACACTACTGTTTATTGCGAAAACTATTGCGAACCCTACTGTTTAGTACGAACACTACTGCCAACACTACTGTTTAGTGCGAACTCTATTGTGAGAACACTACTGCTTAGTACGTATACTAGTGCAAACACTACTGTTTAGTACGAACACTAGTGCAAACACTACTGTTTAGTGCGAACTCTATTGTGAGAACACTACTGCTTAGTACGTATACTAGTGCAAACACTACTGTTTAGTACGAACACTAGTGCAAACACTACTGTTTAGTCCGAACTCTATAGTGAAAACACTACTGTTTAGTGCGAACTCTATAGTGAGAACACTACTGTTTAGTACGAACACTAGTGCAAACACTACTGTTTAGTACGAACACTAGTGCAAACAGTACTGTTTAGTCCGAACTCTATAGTGAAAACACTACTGTTTAGTGCGAACTCTATAGTGAGAACACTACTGTTTAGTACGAACACTAGTGCAAACACTACTGTTTAGTGCGAACTCTAGAGTGAGAACACTACTGTTTAGTCAAAACGCCTAGACCCATCAAATGGATTTCATGGTGAAAAGATAAGTGTGCTAGGTAAAAACGATAGGTAATCGCACTAGGTGCATGCGAACATCAGGAAACTGAACGGAACGTTCATGGTGTGTTACACACTTGGGACGCCTACTGTACACTGGTGAGCGTGATGTTCTCCCCGCACGCATACAGCAGAAGTGGCTGTGCTGGATACTGCTACATGGAATTAATAGCAATTAACAGCAACAAAAGCCTGAAGCAAATATCCTCCCAAAATCAACAGAAAACGACACTGCATTTGGTTGATCATCGTCATCATTGTACGCTCGTATTCGGTTGCTCATCGTCATCATCATATCAATCGGTTGTTTCCTGGTTCAATAGTTACAAACTCGTGCGCTCGTAGTCGCTTGCTCATCGTCATCATATGGTTCGGTTGTTTCCCAGCTCAATATTTACAACATCGTACCCATGTTCTATTATTCAAATTCGCTTCTGTCCTCATAAAAAGATTGCAAAGTGCATCGTAACCAGGGCTGTTTTGCGCGGAAGGTTCATCACCAGCTTATCGCTGTAACAGAGTGCGGGTCTGAGGAGAACACATATACTAGGATAATCTCATACCAGGAATTATTTATAAGGTTAAAGGTGACCCTTAGATTGCTCAGAATTGGTCACAATCTATCCATGGGCTTCGTAACAGTGCGAGCAACATCCCCTTGCATGCAAGGTGTTTTGGGTTCTTGACTTGAATTAGGTAAAGGCTGTGTTCTCTCTTACATTATAAAAATAGCTATATCGTTAATTGCAATAGCTGCTAGAGCAGCAGAAACTAATCGTCGGATGAATATGAAGGGAAGAAATGGTTGTTCATGATGTATTTTGAGTAAAAGCTAGGGCCATACCTGGTAAACTGATTCAAACGTACCGGTGGTATTATTGATCTATTGCTGAGGGGATAGATGTGGCAGCGTATTTATCAAGGGAATAATCAATGAGCCGTTGTCGCATATTCTTGAGCCCAGTGTACCCCAATAGGAAACTACCAGTTTTACTAAGCGGAGTCTTCTATCAAATGAATATTTTACTCATATAATTCAAGTTCAGTTTCAGCCGAACATATAATAGCGTACCTAATAGAAATACACTAGATTTTCTATGGTCGGATTCATAAAAATCTACCTCCCAATCCCTCTTACCTTTATTTCCGACGGTAATTGGCATATAATACGTCCTTATTCTGGAACCCTTTTTTCTCCTTTTCCCCTCTTTAGTGTTTGAAGACATATTTTTCATGCTTTGAGTTAGCTGATGCTCATTAAATATTGTAGATATTGTTGCAAATATTTAATTGGTTGCACCTTCAATTGAAGATCGCTACAATACATCGAGAGACTCACATGGATCAAGAAAAATTATCATCCGTCTTGGTTATCCTTTAATTGACGCAAATCAACGAGAAACCGTTCTTCGTTAGCCTTTAATTGACACAATTTCACAAGGAACCATTCTTAATTAGCCCTTAATTGACATAATTCAACGAGAAACCATTCTTGGTTAGCCTTTAATCCACACAATTTAACGAGAAACCATTCTTGGTTAGCCTTTAATTGATACAATTCCACGCGAAACCATTCTCGGTTAGCCTTTAATTGACACACTACCACGAGAAACCATCCATGGTTAGCTTTCAATTGACAATTCCAAGAGAAACCATTCACAGTACTTAATTACTTCATTCTTATCAACCTATACTTTGTCTTGCACCATTGTTATTTGCAATTAAATTAAATTCGGTGCTGATACTTATGTAATTTTCACCCTATTATCAGCTAATGACTGCCCTATCCCATGGTTGCAATAATTTATCGTGGCAAGCCTTAATGAGCGCAAGTACTCCCTCGTTAAGAGCATTATCACTGAATATTTCCACGAACACTTAGCACCGATTAGGATAAATGGACGGAAAAACTGTGATAAATATCCCGAGAGCTCGAAACTTGGTTGCAATTATCTCGAGTATCATTTGCATTGTTTTGCATTAATGATCGTAGTGGCGCTAATATACTATTGAAGGCATTAAAAACAGCTAAGAAGTTGTGTGCTTCATGGACATTAGGGCGAAATAATGTTCAATAAGAGGACATTCAATGTTGATTAGGAAGTAATTTCCTCCGAATACGTTTTCAATCGCAGTCATCGCATGCTAAACATTTTTGCGCACATATCAGTAAGTGAAAAAGTCAGTTTTTTAACTGCTTTAGTCACATTAATGTATAATTCATTGCAAGGAGTGTTCAACGGGTACGACAAGCTTATTGTTTAGAGTAATATTTCTTTGATCATCAGTCACATGTAATATGAACTCAAATGTTTGCTTTTCATTTTTAGCTGCGCTTTTTGCCTTATCTTGGACTCTTCTGATGTACGGTAAAGGAAAAACAGTTTATATTTAGAGAAGATCCTCAAAACTGAACTTATGCTTTTGTATTTGTAAAGATCCAAATGCTCAATTTATTAAGAAGCTAACTTGGCATTTAATCAAACAACGAAAATGTATTTACAGTTCGTTCAATTGTAGAAATATAATGATATATTTATTTTCGAAAATCTAAGCATCTTCGACTTTGTTTTAGCTGCAGTACGTTACTTTGAAAAGCATTAGAGGAGTGGTTGCAAGCAAGGTCGGCAGGGCCCAATGACAACTACTGTATGAAAAGACAAGAAAAGATCTGAAGCGGGTGGTGAGGACAGCTGAAACGGACGCTGATGCCTGGTGGGGCAGACATTTGTGCCGAAAATTTAAGGAGAACGAAAAAATATTCGGAAATTGTTGCTGATTTTAATAGGGAAAAGGTGCAGGAGGCGGTAGATGTAAGGAAAGCAGGGAAAGCCCTTGGTTTGGATGGCGTTCCACTGAGTGCTTGGAAGAGTGGTGTAACGTTGGTTGAATGACTGTTGAGGCTTCTGAAACTGCGTTTTGTGCCGGACGTGGTTCTGATTGCGTAACGCAGTGCTTCCCTTGCTTCATCGTATAGAAGCAAATGAAATAGAAATGAATGGTGTAACTCAAGAAGTATTAGTTGGAAATGTGTTGTCGTTAAGTTGTACGAGAGAGTGTTGATCAAAAGGATTAGAGACAAACCAGGTAGCGCAATTGATGAGGAATAGTGTGGTTTCAAAAGTTCCGATTTTTGTAGTAAGACAAATATGTGAGAAGGGCTCTGCGAAGGCACTTCTCCCTCCACAGCGCGTCGTCTCCACAGGAAAGCGCTGTGGAGGGTGCTTCGTTTATATAGAATGTTTTCAGTGTTTAATGTTGGTAGAAAAGCATGTGTTGGGATATAGATAGAGGTAAGTGCTTGGTTCACAGTGAAAACGGGTCTGAGACAAGGCTGCGTGATGTCTCCCTGGCTTTTCGATCTCTATATGAATGGAGTGGTCGGGAAGGTGAATTCGAGTGTAATGGGTCATGGCTTGGAGCTGTTTGGAGAAAATTGGCGAAGTTGGCAGGTGAGCCAGTTACTGTTTGCGTATAATATGGCGCTGGTAGCGCATTCGGAGGAGAAGCTGTGTAGGCTGTTCTCGGAGTTTGATAGTGTGTGAGAGGATTAGGCTTCGAGTTAACCGTGGGTAAAAGTAAAGTAATGAGATGCTCGAAGAATACCGATACGAGTGGTTTCCGTGCCCTCATAAATCTGGGCACCCATGTGTATCTGGGCTCCCATGAGAAGAAGACTGAATTAGTGGAAACCGAGGTGAGGTCACGAGTGGAGGAAGGGTGTAAAGGGTTGGGCGCACTGAAGAGTGCAATAAGCTATTGTACGCAAAACATGGAAGCGAATAAAAGGTTGTAAGAGGGGGGAGTTGTTCCAATTGTGCTCTAGGAGCTGAGACTTGCGGAATGTGTGCAAAAGAGGAAAGAAGGTTGAATATTTCAGAGATGAGATGTTTTAGGGACATGGTTGGAAGAACTCTGAGAGACACGATCAATAGCGACGTTATTTGAATTAGAACGGGGATGGTATAGAAGTTAGAGGACTGAATAGATTCGCGTGTTCTGAGATGGTTTTAGCACATGGTGAGGATGATGAAGGGAGATTGGTGAAAACGGTGATGTAGGCGGAGGTGAGTGGACCGAAGTTTGAGTGGATGGATGATGTGAATCAGCGGCTGGGTAGGACAAACATGGAAAGTGGAGGTAACAAGAAACCGTGCAATAGATAAGCGTGAGTAGAGAATGGTTATGAATGGATGATTTTATTGACGCTGCCCTGGTGTGCTTTCCCGCCCTTGGTATCTCGTTGCATGGTCGTGGGTGGGGAAGGACCTGCCACTATGACGCAGCACTTGTAAAGTAAGTCTCACTGTCGGGCCCTGATACTGACAGTGACCACGGATCACACTGATGATCATGTGTGTGTGTTGCGGGATTGTTCTTCTAGACCCTCCAGCGCATAAATGAATGTTTGAGAGGAGTGTGAGGTACGCCCTGTCGTCGCCTCCCCCCCTTCTTGAGGGATTTGGCTTAGTGTCTGTATCTGTACATTACTTTCATACAAAAATGTACATGAATGATGAACGATGTGACGTCTATTCACGAAGTTCGTTTATTTTGCTGTCAACAGTTATTTCTTATAGTCGAATTATTGATATACATCGCAAACAATTTTGACTACGGAAAAAAAAACGAAAACTTCTTTGGGTTTTGGCCTATGCAGCTACTGAAATCACGCGTAACAGGATATAAATAGGGTATACCACTCCCTGTCCAAAAGTATTACATAAAATAATAAATTACATCATTTATAATGTTATCTCACTGTCATGATATAAGTCATGGTAATATCTCAAACAGAAAAATTATTGTATAAATTCTACCTCTAGTAATTTGTATTCGAGTGAGGTGGAAACAAACACTCCTCGTCCGGCAGTCGTTCCAGAAAATATAAAAATTTCAAATTTGATAGTACATCGCATGTCGTGTACTATAGAGGCCTGAAATAGGGTCTTAATTGGTTTTCCTCGTTTTGTCATAGATAGATCGTTTAGAAGTAACTAAATGCACAAAAATAAATGCAGTCAAATGTTTAAATATAGTTAAATCTCCTTGGAGGGATAACAGATAAAGTACCCCAAATCTGCATAACGTCTGTAGAACGTGCCTAAAAATAACTCATATTTTCAAGCAATTTCTGCCTCTGCAGATCACTAATTCACAGGTTCAGTTAATTTATTTGCAGTGAAGGTGGCAAGGTACCGATTTTACCCCTTTTAGTGTAAAATAAACAGCTCCTTTCAAACCAACCCTTATGATAAGGTGGTGATGGAGGAATAAACAGTGTTTTCGCTGGCCCAATAAACCGCTTCAAATAATCGCCTCATATTTTGTGTGTCTATATTGGTACTGTCTTAACGCCTGACAGTTTCAATTTCTGGCCACGGTGGTAACAAGCAACGTCCCAGAAAGAACACAAGGCTGGTGGGCTACTCCTTGAAATTATAGCGATGGCGTGAATCCTGTTTCTTGTGCTAGAATGTGAACCGGATTCACGGGTGGCAAGGGCTTGAGGAAAAGATAATTGTAATTAAATAATATATGTTGAAGGTGAGGTAGCTTTAAATACTCAGCCACTTAATCTGGAAACAGGTGACGATAATTTGAGGAAAACTTGTATGCGAAACCCAGAGTCATTCTTCACAGCTATATGGAAGACGTATAATAAAGAAAATATGTTGCTTCCAACGTTAAACATTGGCGAATGATGTGCTGTT
>SDVV010036345.1:0-10959 GCA_016164225.1 Gammarus roeselii
CTTTTCCATTTGCGTTTTGCACAGCCACTTTTCCATTTGCGTTTTGCACAGCCACTTTTCCATTTGCGTTTTGCACACCCACTTTTCCATTTGCGTTTCGCACACCCACTTTTCCATTTGCGTTTCGCACACCCACTTTTCCATTTGCGTTTCGCACACCCACTTTTCCATTTGCGTTTCGCACACCCACTTTTCCATTTGCGTTTCGCACACCCACTTTTCCATTTGCGTTTCGCACACCCACTTTTCCATTTGCGTTTCGCACACATATACTCTCCTAATAGCCGCCTGTGCAAAAAGCTTAGAATGATCGTTAAATGTTGTTCTCTTTGTATCTCAGTATTTGTCGCAGTGCAATAGCCGCCTGTGCAAAAGCTTAGAATGATCGTTTAATGTTGTTCTCTTTGTATCTCAGTATTTGTCGCAATGCAGTTTCATTGATATAATCAATTATACAAGTGATCATATTACAGAAATTTAAGGCGATTTTTTGGAAACGTTTGAGGATGAAAAAATATGTATAGCAGAAGAATCTACGATAAAAAATCTTGAAATTTATTCGGGAAACGTATTTATAAATTAGATATAAGGACACAATTCAGTTCTTTGTGCAACATTTTTTCAGATTTTGATAGATTTTTTCTATCAATATAATGTTTCTGATTCATTCTGGAAAGAATACGCATAATTACAAATATCGTATCCAATGATTCGTATGATACAAATACTGAGAGTCGAAGGGCCTCAAAAAGTTCAGTTTGATTGTTTTTCGAATGTTAAATTAGGTCTTCAAGGATTAGTTAAAATCGATAGGTTAGTACGGAAAGAGCAAGTTGCTCCAGAAGCTCCTAATAACTTTTATAAGCCCTTCAACTTTGCAATTTAAAATATAGCACCTATAAAATTGAATTCGTACATGTAAACTGTGCAATTTTAGTGTAATAAACTGTTTAATTGTATAAATTAGTTTTGTACAATATTGCTACGATTCTCGACCTTTTTATGCATCACAGTTAAAACAACTTTAGGGTGAGGCGTAAGAGAAGCATATCCATATAAATAAATATTTAATTGTAATTATATTAAATTACAAAACAAGATGATACCACTCATGATGTTGATGCATTTGATTTTGTTCGGAAACTAATAAAAAAACATAGAGATGGAGTTAGATGGTGTTAATGTATTAGTACAAGCGATTCAAGCTATTAAATTTCCAAATGCACACGTTGAGGTGGAGAGCCAAACAAAATGAATTCATCAATAGGACGAATTTATTAGAACGATGTTAGAGTAAAGTTGCTGTTTCAAAAAATGTATTTTTGAAGCAGCATCATATACACACATAGTCAATACACGCCATCTGGATATGAGTGTCGATATAACTCTCCTCATTAGCGCGCGTGCCTGTATAGGCTGCTCAGAGACAGACTCTCTGGTCGCAAGGCCAGATTCAACAGTGTTGAAATTTTAATTCCTGCCATGCACACAAATCTGTTATCGGCACTCGAATCATCTGGACCGCAGCAGTGTGGGCTGTCCCCCCAGCAATAGTGAGAGGATTAGGGGACTATAGACGGAATGCTACGTCACTGTGAGGTAATTGTTGTCATTGTGACGTAACTATTATTACTGAAAAAATAAGAGTCATTTTGACAAATGATTGTCACAGACAATAATTATCTGAGCAGCAATACGGTTCCAGTGTGTAACGACGCATGGGATGCGCTACAGCCCTCACAATGTGCTCAATGTGCTCACAATGGTGCTCAATGGTGCTCAATGGTGCTCATAATGGTGCTCATAATGGTACTCTGGTGCTCAATGGTGCTCATAATGGTGCTCTGGTGCTCAATGGTGCTCACAATGGTTCTCAATGGTGCTCAATGTGTTCACAATGGTGCTCACAATGGTGCTCAGTGGTGCTCATAATGGTGCTCAATGGTGCTCATAATGGTGCTCAATGGTGCTCACAATGGTGCTCAATGGTGCTCACAATGGTGCTCAATGGTGCTCACAATGGTGTTCAATGGTGCTCTGGTGTGACCGGTATTGGTGTGATCGGTATTTTTGTGATCGGTATTGGTGTGATCGGTATTGGTGTGATCGGTATTGGTGTGATCGGTATTGGTGTGATCGGTATTGGTGTGATCGGTATTGGTGTGATCGGTATTGGTGTGATCGGTATTGGTGTGATCGGTTTTGATGTGATCGGTATTGGTGTGATCGATATTGGTGTGATCAGTATTGGTGTGATCGGTATTGGTGTGATCGGTATTGGTGTGATCGGTATTGGTGTGATCGGTTTTGGTTTGATCGGTATTGGTGTGATCGGTATTGGTGTGATCGGTTTTGGTGTGATCGGTATTGGTGTGATCGATATTGGTGTGATAGGTATTGGTGTGATCGGTATTGGTGTGATCGGTATTGGTGAGATCGGTATTGGTGTGATCGGCATTGGTGTGATCGGTATTGGTGTGATCGGTATTGGTGTGATCGGTATTGGTGTGATCGGTATTGGTGTGATCGGTATTGGTGTGATCGGTATTGGTGCGGTCGGTATCGGTATGATCGGTATTGGTGTGATCGGTATTGCTGTGATCGGTATTGGTGTGATCGGTATTGGTGTGATCGGTATTGAGCTGTTAGACGCTCTCCTTAAGCTGGTCCAGCATTAGTTGAAGGGTAACTAAAAGTCGCTGATCAGCAATCTCTTTGAGGACCGTGGGTCTGAAGCATCCCTCAGGATGAAACGAATCTGATCAATCGAATCCCCACCTGATCATCTCAGTGTTGTCATGAGTATCAGTTATGTAACTGAAAATCTACCAAGATACAAACGCTTTAATGGTTGAACTCAGCAGGACTATCATGAACATATTATTGTTCAGGTCATCAATTCAATACATTTTAAATTCTATTTGGATACATCCATGTCACGGCGATCTGTCTATTATTACTAAGCTGCCCACTGTTTGCTATACTAATACCGGTTTTTATATTCGGGAAATATCAAGTAGGATGTTCCACACTTACTCAGGGAAAACTTTCTAAGAAACTGTTGAAGCGCTCTGTTGAAGGCGAGGGTGATCTTATATGTCTGGCATTTCCTTTGAATACGTCAGTATGGAATATCATTGTTAAACTCTGACAGTTATATCCAAGGAATGAACATATTATTACAGTGCTACAAGAAATAGTAGGGAATCCCACTCATACATATACGAAGTAAACTCAGTTGCATATGTACAGAAATCTTCAGGCAGTGTGTTTTCCTATGAAACCTATTATGAAGTTTAAATTAATATTCAGTATGAATTCTACATTTTCACTGCAAAGTATACTGTAGGCCAGGCTGATTCTGAAGCTTTTACTTCTGGGTCGGGTTAACCAGTCACAGAAGGTTGGTTTTTTCTTAGTCCATAGAAGCCGTATTGTGAAACATGGGATCATCAGCAGGACAACGTGACGTCACAAACCTCTTTCCGCCTCCTCACAGAAACCAAATGTCCTTGGTAAATGCAATAACAACAATAATGGCTTGCACTGCTGAAATGTGTACGATATCATTCATTCACAGTATTAAAGGCCATATCATACAAGGATTCTGCAAAAATCTCCTGTCACACTTTAGTTAACGAAACATTTCAATTTTATTTTATGTACAGTAGCAAGCAAAAATACGTTCATGGTTAGTCTGTAACCAGAAAAACAAATGCGACTTTCCCCACGTGGAATTTAACTTCATTTATAAATTTCTCCCGGTACTATGTGTTGACAAAGCCTCTTAATGGGTAATATTAATCAAATTTCTGAGGAGTTCAAATATATAGCGGAAAACGGATTTTGAAGATTTCACTTAGTTTTAAATCATAAACGAATTTTCGCTTGCTACTGTACTTTTGCTGGATCTGCGTGTTTTCTCTGGCGCTGCTCTCAACGCTCCGAGCGTCATATGAAGGAATTTACGGCTTCTTTAGATCAAAGGCTGCCTACTCAATCAATTGATCAAAGATGTTTTGTCTTGCATATTTCTCTCGGGGCCATCTACAGTAATTAGAACTTGAACAGGTTCGCAAACTTGCCGCAAATTGAACAAACTTCTTCGTTCATCTTCTCCCATTCCTTCACCACTCTGGCGTTCAATTCACCACGATTGCTCTGCAGGACAATTATAAATGGGAGTGGTATCGTGGCTAACAATGTTTGTCCTGGGATCCTATTAACTTTTCCCATAATATTTATAAAATACGTAAGTATGTAGGATTGATATACTGAAGTCAATTCCAACATGTCCAGATAAAATCCGATTTAAAGTTTAATGGAAGCTGTTCATCAATGGCACTGACTGTTCTCCGTTTTTGCGTTATTATCTGCATCCATGACATTTTTGACGATCTCATATCTTGTAGAAGTTTATAACCTTCCCCAAGCGTGACTAATTCGTAAAGTGAGAACAACATGAGCATTGATGACAGAGCATTTTCCAACATGTTTTCGAGTTTGACAGCTACCGATTGCATGAACTTCTAATACACAGTGATGTATCTGGTAGACAATATTAAACTTTGTTTTCCAAAACTATGTAGTGCTAGTGTACCAGCACTACATTGCTAGATAAATCTTTCAAAATTCAAAAGCTGGGTTTCCGATGAACGTCATAATGATTTTTTCTACTAAAGACCCAGTGACAAACTGCCCTCGAAATTCATCCTTAGTTTTGGCGTAAGTCTTGTCCGGCTCGGCCAAACCTGGTATTACTGCAACCATTCAATTCCCAACACGATTTAAATTTCATGCAAACCGGAGCTGGACAGTATCTAAGTCTATTGGTAAATGATAATCTGTATTTTCAAATAACTCACTAGAATATTCTGTCCACGACTTGAATATGATGTGCTTTACTTCAATGTATTTAAACAATAAACAATAAAATGTAATTCGTGTTGCTACTTTATTGTGTTTGATATCGAAGGGTCGGATCTGCCGTCTGAACTACGTATTTTAAATGATCAATTTTCTCACGGTTGGGTGCTTATTTAACAGAAAAGAACTCACTATGGAAATGTCGAATCTATTGGAGGGCATTTGACAGGGAAAATTGGGAGGAGCCTCTTTTCCATGTGAATTCATCATGAAAACTATGCTTTTTCAGGATAGAAATCTGATTTACTTTCAACTTCTTTTACGTTTCAGTTGCTTAACCTGTGATATCATGTATAACTAATATTTTGTTTCGCATTTCCTTCTCTTTTTGGACGGTGATAAATTAAAAAAAAAAAAGTTATACTATGTAGATTCAATTTACTCATGCAACTATTTTCAAAATACTTATTAACTCACCATATTCTCCTTCTTCTCCTTCCTTTCTCTGAGCCAAAACAAGATTTTGTCGGTCTTCTGTTAACGAATTGAAGTCCCCTAAATCGTCTCCTCTAACGGTCGTCAGCAGCAGCGACAGTAGCGCCACCGCCGCCAACACGCGGGACCAAGCTGGCGTCGCCATCTTGTTCCTCGTGACGCAGGTGAGCAAAATGGCACCAACCCTACCCCTGCAGCACGACAACTGGAGAAAGTTCCGAAAATAAACAGATTGTATTCATTCAACGTTGAACTTGAGCACTAATAGTGCGAAGACCAATAAATTGTATGTCCAGCGGAACAATTGTAAAAGAAGGGCCTTAGATTTGAAGAACCTCACACGAACTAAGCCAGAAGTGAACTAGATCCGCATGATGGGTACAAGTACACCTTCGCTAACTGATACTGAAGCGACCTGATAAGATAGCGAGGGAACACAGAAAATACGTTCACAGTGTCCAACTCTGTTTGCTGGTAAACTATCAAGAAATGCATTGAAGGCTGGCATGGAGATCATTTTAATCTTTCATGAACACTTTTAATGGGTCACAGGACTTGAAGTACATATGTCACTTCCAATCCTATGAATTAAGATAATTTACGATGACGTTGCATTGTCAATAGAATAAAAGTTGCATTCTATTAATTGCATTTGCTATGGGAAAGCTTTGGAATTCTGGTGTAATGTCTATCATATCAATTTGCTGTATTTCTCTAGAATTAATTAACTATATTTTGTTGAACGAACCAGTCTGTTAATTTTTCAATCGACCAACTCACTACAAGCGTATGAGTGTAACGGAATCGTGCTTATCATGATATGATTCACTTCAGATAACGATTAATACTCGTTATCTCCAGGATGTTTAAGAAGTACTCTAGTGTGCGACACAAGTTACTTATTGTGAGGGACAGCAGCGAAGTCTCACGGAACCGCCACTCTACTATTTCAAGATCTACCATCAACAGCCCTTTCGCAACACTTCGTCAATATTTCTCTGGGAAACGAGGACCTGAAAGTTGATGGTTTTAAGCTATCTTGCCGTCAGTGAAACATTCTGGCTAGTATCTTAACGATATGAAGACTAAAATTGAAAGTCGAGGGACAATATAGGGCACTGGCTGCATAAGCTGAAGGGATTGATGCTATCGGCTCCTCGACTAATATAAGTGCTACGCCCGTCCTTGACTATGAGTCAGGAAGCTCTGCCCTACAAAAATCCCCTTCACTTTCCAGCAATGCAAGCACGATCATCAGCTAACAAAATGGTTGTGTACGCCTTCCGCGTAAACAATTTTTACTCTTGAACCTATTTTTTCCCTTGCTAACCATCAAATCCACACTGCGACTGATCATTGCTTTTAAGCAAGAGATGAAAGAGATTTATTGATCGTTGTGTCAACCGCGTATCAGAAACTCACTTACTAGCCTCGATTATATAAATTGCAGCGACTAAGAATACTTTAACTTACTTCTATACATACGACCGTTTCCCACATTATCTTGAGGGTGGCGTTTGATTGTGAGGAGTCAACTCACCCCGCTCACAAAGCGCGCGGTGTTTACCATGACACGAACACCCAACGAGCCGCAATAGAGACTAGCACTACACATCTGGCACGCATATATCTCGGTCAATCAACGGCTCTATCTCCGTACAAAATATTTATAAATAAAAATAAACTCATTTATTAGATATGAATAATGTGTCATGCTTAATTTAAAAAACGCTAGCGATCAAAATTTGTTTCACAATCTTAATTTGGACACATTTAAATTAGTAAAGAATTATTGAAGATCCTGTGTTGCGAGGTCGCAATCCTATAACAACATATTTTTCGTACGAAGTTTCAGTGAATCATGATCCTAATATAACAGCTATCTCAAAGTACGCATGAGCTTGGTACTCACGCATAGAGATAAGTCATCGACCTCACCCAGAATCGAACCCCCGACCGTCGCGTGGCAACCTGCATGGGTAGCATGTCGGGATACCAAATAGTCCCTCCTTGCAAAATTGTAACCTTTTTCTCTAAGGAGTTTAAAAACCACCATAACTGTTTAAAAATATATATAATAAAGTTGTCATCAACTATTGACCAGTACCACAAAAGCGTGGGAATCACTGTGTGTTTTATCACAATTTCCTAAGGAATCCAATACGCTAATAAACAAATATTGATTTATCGACACGTATAACTGATATAAATAATTTGTCGGGAAATAATCATTTATAGTAGATAGTACATTGAAGACGACAGACCTATATGGGAAGTAGATAAAATCGTTGATGCCCTTCAGAAATTCTTCTTTATGCAATTATTATGTCAGGCTTTTCAATCCTAGCAAATTCTGAATCGTATAACAACCTACCAAACGACAGCAGCTAACTCTTGATTTCGTCATACTCAATACAGTCAATTCGGTGCAAGATAGGAAGAACTTTGTTCCTTCATCAAAGCATTTACAAATAAGGATCATTGTTACTACAGACTACGAGGAAAACGACTACAGACTACGAGGAAAATGACGAACTCCCTCCTGTTAGAAACAAGAGCACCCTTCGTTAAGTTAGAGGACGTGGCTTTATTAGAGAGTTCAGTATTTAAAATCCCATAGAAATTGTAAGCGATGGCGAAATACCCACCCAAGCTGTTCAAGTGGCAAGGTCATGGAGCCTGCCAAAACAACGCCAATATGTGCCCACCAACACGAGTTATTATCAGTGGGACCAAGCTCACCTGGGCTATAGAATAAAACCCGGCACCTTGGGCGTGCCGCTCTCTGGCTGGCACCCGTCACAGGCTTTTCCACCCCTGGGTATCTGTCTGGCTGTGCCGCAGCACCCCTACAGGCTTCACTGCCTAAAAATAGCCACCCATCTCCTGGGTGTTCTCTGGGTTCCATTCCGGGTTTGGCAAACGCAGAGCATTGCTGGAATACAGGTCTCCCACTTCCAGGCCACATCACACACATGGGCGGCACCCACCCCAGGACCTTGGATGGTGGAGGAATCACCTTGGCGCTCTCTCACCCTTTACACCGACTGGAGACGGTTCCTGAACAGCGGAGGCTGTCCAGAAGTGGAGTTAAACGCCAAGGATACTGAAGATGAACCTGCAAACAACAGGTCGTAAGTTGGACATTAGATGAATACCTGAACATCCCCAGACCCCCGGCGCGCCTCACCCCATCTCCAGTCCAAGGCGGGAACACACAAGGGAGCCACACTCACAGAAGCACAAAAAATAGTGTATTCGAAACAACCACTTTGCCACTATCTTCTTTCATCACATGTCTAAAAATCCACGCATCTAACATTATTGTGCAGCCTTATTTGCCGCTAAGATGTTTCTTTAGTTTCTCTCAAAGGATATTCAAACTTTTGTGATACCCTCTTCCTACTCATTTCAAAGGATAACTCACCATGATGCTTGACAGATCGTTCTTCCCTAATCTGTTTTATATAATTTTAGGGAATCCTTCTAATATTTCATACCGCAGTGTTCTATTTATCATTAATAAAGCACGTGGCCGGTTGGAGTTTTCCCGTCACCTACATGCATGTGACATAATTCTACATATCTGTTCTTTATCTGTTCTTGAACTCTTGATATTGAATTGTTAAACCTGAGCCTATAGGTGTGGTTTTCATTATGAAGGCATGTAGTAACAGGAATAGACCTCACAAAATAGGAACAAGCCTTATCCAACTTTGATCATCTACCTATCCATCCGAATTCCCTGTCTTCCAAGTTCTTGACTCTTCCGAACTCAGAAACCATTTTTTTCCGTTTGCCTCGTTTTCCCTCAGTCTGACCCAGTGCTGAAAGCCGGTCGCTCTAATACTTGCCATTGCAACATCTGCTGCTTGCCTTCCCGACCCGGTTAGCACTGCGAAAGGGATGAGCAAATAGTGAGGCTAGGCACCTCGTTTGCTAAAATTTATTCATGCAATTCGAATGTACCGTGCCATCGTCGATTCCATTGGACTTCCATTTGACGACATCCTTATTTGCCGGCCAGCTGATCTACACAAGGGTATTAGCCGGACAGTTGGTCTGCGCATGGGTATTAGCCGGACAGCTGGTCAACGCAAAGATATTTCGCATTTTAAATAATAAATAAAGAAATAAATAAATAAGTTTATTCATACACAGATGGTATGTTATTCTTTTTACCAATCAATTTATACATAGTAAATCTAAAATCGGTGAAATGAACATGAAAAGAACCTGTAACTGCGTAATTGGAGCTGTGTGCGAGCGGAGGGGGGCATTTCACTTTCCTAGCTGGACATACGAACAAGACTCTTGCCGAGACATGTCACGACGAGAAAGCTGTCAGGGTTGAGTTTTAATGTACACTATAAAAATGCACTGTATCCCGTTGACATTAGGTGTTCCGATCTGACATTTGGATCTTTTATATAACAGTTAATTAGAGTGAAAATTGCTAATTCAGCTATAAGCCTAATTTATTGGGTAGCATAGAATGCGTCAGTATGAGTGAGTCTATGTGAGACAGAAGGTCACTGACAAAACAAAGCATAAAACAGAGAAAATTTTATCATTATAATATACAAAACAAAAAAGTTTCCTCGTGCACGAGCGGTGTGTTATTCTCGTGGAACAATAAGTTCTCTGTAACGGGTCACGACGAAAGAGCTATCAAGGTAGGTTTGAGGTCCACAACAAGTGTGCGTTATATCCTGATGAAATACGATGTTTCTATTTGACATTGATATCCTTTGCATAGTAATTAGTAGGAATTCTTTCTTCAGACCCACAGCCTAATCAATTGAATCGAAAAGAATGCGACGGTACGGGTGGATCTATGTGAGTTAAAGAACCACTGGCCTAGTAAACAAAATAAGAAAAAATGCATTCATACACAAACCAAAGTGGTAATTTTGTGGCACGGTAACACAGTACACACATTGTGCACGAAAAAACATATATCTACATCGCGTATAAAACAATTATCCTCAAAGGCACAGATAATTTATTTTAGGGCCAGAACAATGCGAAGTCAATAGGGACAGAGCACGCTGAGGTGAAATTGCAAGATTCTGCAATAGTGCAGTCGTGTTTGAATTGGCAGCCGCTATTTGTTAAAAAAATGAAAAGAAATAAACATTTTATTCATACACAAACGGTATGGTATTAAGTTTTGCAACTTAAACCAATACATAAATGTAAACAAATCGAAAATAATGGTAAGCCAAGAGAATCGGATCAGATTGAGTGGCCTTTCTGATTTTATTGCATATTATTAATCCCAAAATGTGTCCAAGTATGTCTGTAACGTGAATCTTACATTCATAGGTGAACGAACATAAGTGCAAAACTGTCCGGAATATGTAAGAACCAAATAAATATTAATAGAGGTTCAAAGTACACAATGAATCTACTCCATATTCAAATGACACGTAATATTGAGATCAGAACAAGAAAATTGTATAAAGCAAATAGTAACAATTCCTTATTCTGATTATCCTCCTAATAAATTGGGTAGCAAGCGTTGCCAGGGTATGTGTGGGCCTTTATGAGCTACTGAGCCACGGCCATACATGCACATACGTATAAATATACACA